>CM030325.1:1077697907-1077785047 GCA_002915635.3 Ambystoma mexicanum | reverse complement strand
CCTAGTCTTCCTTCCTTCCTTCCTTCCTTCCTTCCTTCCTTCCTTCCTTCCTTCCTTCCTTCTTCCTTCTTCCTTCCTCCTTCTTCTTCCTTCCTTCCTTCCTTCCTTCCTTCCTTCCTTCCTTCCTTCCTTCCTTCCTTCCTTCCTTCCTTCCTTCCTTCTTCCTTCCTTCCTTCCCCTTCCCTCCCTCGAGATGTCCAGGTTTTGCACATAAAATAACATGTCAGCCTCGTACAATGAGACGACGTCGTCCCATCTACTGGTACACCTGCCCCACAGATCTGGTCCTCAGGAACTCTGCAGCATCAGAGATAGTTGGCATCCCTGTTTCGTTCCCTTTCTCAAGTCCCATTTTTCTGATGTCTTTCTTCCCGTCCTTACTCTCACCAGGTTTTGTGTATATTAGTTTTATCCATTTCAGAAATCCCGCTCTGATGCCAAAACGAAGCAGGGAGGCGTATAACCGATCCCATCTCACAGAGTTGAATGCCTTGATTGCATAGAGGGAGGCCACTCCATAGTGTCCTTTGCCTTGGTCCTGTCCATAACGTGATGCAATCTCTACAGATTTAAGGAAGTGTTCCTGCCTGGGAAATATCCTGTCTGATCAGGATGTATAAGAGAGCTTATCACGGTTTTCAATATATTTGTGAGGATCTTACATTCCTGGTGGACTGTACGAACCGCACTCCATCATGGATATATTCGGTTTGAGTATTGGCACTTTGATGGATTTTCCCATGCTCTGCGGCAGAATGTCCAGTTAAAACATGTCCTCATATGTCTCCAGAAGTCTGGGTGCAATTTCAGTTATGTATGCTTTGTAAAATTGATATGATATGACATGATAGTTTATTTATATACCGCCTATATACAATGGGTTTCAAAGCGATTCAAGGTAAGGGAGGGAACAAGGGAAAATACAATGACATTTTTACCGTCCATGAACAGTAAGGATGTGAAATTTACTACCGTACTCGGCCTGACGACATTTCATATAGTGCAAGAGCTAAGACATAGATAAGGAAGGGAGGGGGAGAGTGGGAAGGAAATGGAAACAGACAGGCGACTACTGTACTAGGTCTGACGACATTTCTGGTAGAGCTGGAGAAAAACAAAAGGTGAGGGAGAGGGGTGCAGAAAGGAAGGGGCGGAACAAAACAAGCGACTATCGTACTAGGCCTGACCACATTTCAGATAGTGCTGGAGGGGGGGGGACACTAAGAGGAGGGGGGAGGAGACAGACGAGGTTGCTATCATACTAGGTCCAGGGACAATTCTGATATAGTAAGTGCATAGAAGAAAGTAAGGGGAGGAGGGGAGAAGACAGGAAAAGGGAGAAAGGGAGAGGAGGAGAGAACAGAGAGTAAGCAGTCAAAAAGAGTGGAGAAGCAAGAGGGGAGAGCAAATACAATTACAGAAGTCAGTAGTAACTCATAATGTTGCAAGCCAGGATACAAGATGAAGATGGGAACAGCATGATTCGGGGCCACCATGAGTACAAGATGCAAAGGAAGTCCAGCATGAGAGTTGAGAAAAGGTGACGCACTGTGAATCAATGAAGTCCATAAAAGTCAAATCCAGCATTGGCCACAAGACGGTGATGGTGAAACCAGAATGTCTCAGGATAGAATCCTGCAGAAGTAGTCTGGAGGTGAGGAGAGGGAGCAGGGTAGAAGAATCATGCAAAACAGGCAACACCTGTGTGCAAGAAGGGGGGGCACAAGGGAACATCACAGGGGGACCAGAGGGGGTGGGGATGGCCTGTGGGGGCAGAGGGAGTAAACACATGTTTACCAAATTCTGCCGGGAGGCCATCGCCCCCAGCTTTCGACCCCATGGCAACAACTGAATGACTGTTTTCAGTTCTTCCTCCGTGATCGTGGCATCCAACATGTCTACCTGCTCCTCATTCAGGTGAGGCAACTTGATTTGGGACAGAGCCTCCTCTATGTCGATCTCACAGCTGTAAGGAAGGAATGGTATCAAAGTAAGACAGAGACAAGTGACCACAGTTCAAGGATGTTTATTGAACTTTCACAAGGGGGGGTGATAAACGCCTATCTAAACCTAAATCTACAGATGGGAGCAAGCTACGACCATTAAATAATAATAATGCAGTCCTAGTGGAGTCTTATCAAAATAAAAGGGCCTATACTAAAAACCTATTGCCAATCCTTACCACTAATTTACAAATAGTGTGGGGGAATGTTCATGTAAAAGAAAGAGTGTTTACAAAATGATAAGTCAGGATGTTCGGCCGTTGGCCTCCCTTCCCCAAGATTTCAGCACGGGGCAAGGCGGTTCTCTCGAGCCAAGCACACACTCTGGCTTCCTCCACACAAGGACACAGTCCCAATTCCAGCATCAGGGCTTCTGTGCCTAAGTCTCTTTCCTAATCAAAGTCTCTTGATTCAGAGGGCCTGATGTATAAAACAGAAACAGAAAGTTATTTTCTTCTTATAATTATGTGATTCGGGTGTCTCCCCTTAGTCCCCCTCAGCCAGGCTCAGATCCTTTTTCTATTACGGTGGATCCCTCTCTTCTGGGCTCAGATCCCTTTATTTTAAGGTTCGAGAAATATTCCTTCTCGGGTGACTCACGGTTCACCGTGGCTCCCCCTCAGCCGGGCTCAGATCCCTTTTCCACTTTCAATTAGTCTCCCTCAGCTGGGCTTGGACCAATTACACTTCACTTTATACTTATCGAAGACTTTCGAATATGCAAAGGGTTTAGCTTGACCCGTCGCAGGACCACTTCGATACCAAGTTCCTTTTTTACAATGCAGTCGCCATTCAGTTGGATACCTAATAGAGACCTTCGAATGAGCACCCACATGGCACCGGACCACTCTGTACACGGTATCTTATTTGGCTTTTCCAAAGTAAATTCACTTCTTTAGATTCCACTTGTTTGCACCTCTCATTACATGAGCTTCAACCACTGTTCTTTGTGGATTTCTATATACAATGTTGCTGCTTGCAACCTTGGTTCAAACACAAGCTGATTTTGTATCAGTTTCTCTGACTCACCGGCTCTGCTGCTTTTACTGGCGCAGCTTTCTTGCAGGAGCCAAGGACAGTACCACAGCGGCAATAGCTCCTCCCCCCTGGGTATCGACACGGGAGCGCCCTGGATACCTTTGATGCACAGTTAGGATTGTTCAGCTTCCGTTCTCGGTCTTCTCACTTTCATGGCTCGTGAAAATAATGGTTTCTAGAGGTTAAGGGTACTTCCCTCCTTGCAACTCTCTCCATTCGCCGCCTTTTTCTTGTGTTAAACTGCCATCTTGGAACTGCTGCTTCCGCATGTGCTTTTCCTCGCTCAGAGTGTGCTTTCATGCTCCCCTTTTATCCGTGTGGGGAAGTGTAATGGGAGTCAGGTGTGTGTAATGATCAGTAATCGCCTGACCTTGCCTGACCACGGAGTTGGGACATGTCAGGTATACGGCTCTGGTGTTAGTCCGTTGTCGCTCACGATTAACTGTCGGTGAGAAAGTGTTTGTGTCGGGTAAAGAGAGGGGGGTTGAACTTCTCGGTATCCTACCTGGTAGGATGGGGAAAAGGTCTTACAGGGAAGGGGATACCGCGTCTCACCCTTCAGTGTCCCACTTCCACTCCCCGAAGACTCCTCACCCAGGTGATCCTCCCATACTGGTCCACCCCCAGGAACTGGTTCCAATAGCGATGTTTTCTCACACAGTCCACTGTATCCGTCCCATACAATGCTTCATTGAACTGACTAAATAGGTAATTTATCTTGCTCTAAGCCCTTCGTCCTTCACTACACTAATCGTCTCCCTTTTTGTTTCTTGGCGACACAGCCATACTTCCAAGCCAAGCCAGATTTTGGGGCCAATCTTATATGACACTCAGGAGGGGGTATTAAAACCAAATGTGTGGGAATTATTCTCTTTTCCCAGGAGGCATAGTAGCCTCTCTACTGCTACAGATATCTGTTAAGACGGATTTCTGAACTCTGTCGTGGCGGCGCAGAGGTTCAGAAGGCCAACCTAATTACTTGGAACAGGGTAACCGCTGGACAAGCCAGACCAATCAGGGTAGCGATCGCGGCGGTCAAGACTAGGTCTCAAGAGGGGTGAGGGTGACTGAAAGCCCGCAATGAGCACACAAAGCAAGGACACTTACAAACTACTCCAAACAGGTGTTATATTAAAAATATATACACATTTATTCCAAGGCCTTTGCAACAATGACCGTAGCGAGAAATCACAATAAAACTCTAGTAAACCAACACATACCAAACCAATACAATATATATACAAATACAAACGAGTCTAAAGCGTTAGATGCACGAAATGTGTAGTCCACCTAGAAGGGGAGGAAAACAGGCAGTGCGAAATAATGATTAGACCCAGTCCGCCTTCAGAGGCACCTAACTAAAAGGAAGTCCAAGCCCTACGAAGAGTGGAGCCTTGTGCTCAAAAGTACCTGCACACGCTGGTGCCAACGGGCAAAAAGGGGAGTCTCTTCGAGGGAATCAGGCAGTTCAGTTCGGTGCACAAATGAAGAAGAACAGAGTTCCGCGACTCAAGCGCAGCCTCCACTGTGGGCAGAAGCAGAGCGCGAGTTCGGAAAGGTGTGCTGTTTGACACAGCGGGGAAAAGCTATGGGCTCCTGCAGGAGGGCGACCAGTTCCTAGCTATGCTACTCACCGGTCCCCGACGCAAGCAGACCCAGGCTTCTCCGCATCAGTTTCAGTGCTGGCAGGTTCAGGGGAGCAGGGGACGTCTCGTCGTTGTGTAGATTCTGCAGCAGCAGAGTTGAGTTAAAGATGTCCCAAACGAAGTGAACCCGCACAGTTTGTTACCACAGTGGGGCAACGGAGCGGCCATGTGTATCTCAACCAAATGTACACTACTCACTTCAGACCTGGGAATGCCAAGTGTACGAATCGTGTGAGAGTGACAAGGACTAGAAATACAACACAACCTGGCGCCGGTTACAGAGCAAGACTCCTGGGTAGGCTGGTCAGTCTGCTGGATGGCCCAGAGACACTTCCAAAGGCTTACGTGCAGGAGATGGTGAAGATGCCGAGAATAGCTGTTCCCGCTATTCCAAGGGTCGAAGTACCAGTACAGGCCTTCTGGTTCGATCAGAGGTAGAAAGGGTTTCACAAAGCGACAGCAGTGCAGAGGAGCAGTCCTTCAGCGGGTCACCAGCGATTCCTCGGTTCAGCCTCGTGGTTGCAGAATACTTGGCTCCTGTATTCCTTTGTTCGTGAGAATTCAGGAGATCGACATGGTAGTGGCGTTTCCAGCCCCCTCTTATCCACGGTTCCCTTCGCGCCAAAACGGAGGGGACCCAATGGGAGATCCGCTCATCAAACACTCACACCATACATGGAGCTATCACGGACCACAGTGGTCCCAGGCATTCATACCACACTAGACTCTCTGGCACCCAGGATGTGTATTGGGAACAGACATCCCAGCCCACATCCTGGAGGCACACACAAGGCCTGTAGAAGCCCGCGAAAGCATCTGTGTTTCGCGGGAAAGTACATGCCCAAATAAGGAAGGCCCTGGGTCGGCTCGACCTGGGGAAGGTGAAGGGGCAAGACGGTCAGCGGACAGGACAAAGGAGCCTCGTGGTCTGGCCATTTTGGGAGCCAGGCCACCATTTTGGGCTAAGCGCGCGAGAAACGCGCTTAAAACGCCAAAAGGAGCTCAAAAACACAAGAAACGATCGCTGCCACCATTCCCGTCCGTGATTCACTTGCACCGATCATTTACAATCCAAACAGAGTATCTAGGGCTTTAGAAGACTAGAGACCCAGAGAGCAGTAATTTAGCTTACAGTGCCCTCTTGTGTCATGTTGCACGAAAGCTGCAACATGATAAAGAAACTACGGAAAACAGCGTTTCCCGTACTGACTTTCTTAAGGGCATGTCAGTTTCCCCGTAAGATGGAGCGAAAGCCCAGAGGAGTTGCGGCAGAAGGCTGCACTTCCTGGCAAAGTCTAGATCATGGTTGAAAACAACAGCAAAAAGTTTAGGGGTTGCCACATGGAAGGAAAATTACCCACAATTAAGAAATCTTTCCTAACAATATAGAAGCCTATTGATATCTTCCCGGGTTTGTCACAGTGTTTGTGTAGTTTCTCCATGTATTTAGCATAATCATATTTGCCCAGTGTCTGCCTGTCCCTGCCAGTCTGCAATACATGTCTGTTGCATTGCAGTGAGTTCCCTCTCATCCTCTCCAGCCCGTATTAATGTGCTTTCTGCCTGTTCTATCGCAGCCTCAGTTTTAGATTGGCTATTCAGTAAGTATTTCCTTATGCCTCCCATTTTAGCTATTACTTCCTCCCTGAAGACCACCTTAAATGTTTCCCACAGGTTCCAGGGTCTGTCCACGCTGCCTTTGTTTACCTCGTAAAATGTTTCTATTCTCACTATCACGTGGTCTCTAAATGGCTCGTTGAACATCGCTGATCTGGCACACGGTTTGTATTAGCTCAGCTCGGCTGGGCTGCTGAACGGGGTTGCTCAGAAGCACGACAGCTCACTGGTTTCTCTTTCCAGGGAAGGTTGCTTGTTTGTTCTTCCACTGCAAGAAGAATTCTGGATGTTGAAGTCCTACGGGACAGAAAGAGACTGGTAAGCATTGTGCAGTACCGGCATAGGGCAAGATAATGTGGTACTCATTCATGCATACAGGCACAAGTAGAAGAAAAAGCTCGCCATCGGGATTAGTCCAGTGCCAAAGCCAAAGTCAAAAGGTCTTAAGGACTACTAGGTCACTAATTGCATTTAAGACTAACTCACAATGCAACAAAAGCATTGTTGTTCCCTACCCCCCAGTCGCAAACCCCCCGGGAAGTAGTTTTCCAGTACATCCAATTGTCAGCAATTTGCATGATCCCGGTGACCTGGCTCTGTCAAAAGGGGGTATGGAACCCTCGCATCCTGGGCAGGGAGGCCTATCTGGGTTTGCGACAGAGTCATTCCTGCCCCAGAGGCAGGATGTTTGGAGTGGGCAGGATGGTGAATTTGTCAGGCCTGAGTCATCCTTGTTCCCTTCTTCATGTGCCTGCCTGTTTGAATTGGGTGGCACTTCTTCTTGCCCTATGCCTGTACTGCACCATGCTGGTAGTAAGGGAGAATTCTCCAGAATGGCTTATTTCCCTTACCTACTGAGTCCCTCAGCAGCTTTGCTGGATTTCTAGGATTTATTTTTTTCACCTGGTAAGAGTCTTTTTTTCCACACTCTTTCCCACTCTTACATGTGTTTTGCTGTGTATTTTACATTTTTGTGTTCCTAGACTATGGAGTCTCACCTACTCCATAGGCATCATCTTTTTACTGTGTGTCACACAGCACTTTTAGTGCAGTGACACAGGGTTGTCTTTTTCAGACTTCCCACTCTAAACTCCATTTTCTGAGGCTGACTACTGTCCCCCAGAACATGTAAAGTTGCCATTGACTTTATTAGTCTTTTTAAATTCACAGACCAGTACAAACTATCTTACATAGAGTACTGGAAAGGGTTAATAGTTATCCCTTTTTGTCTGTCTCTCATGGAAACATTATTTCGTCCCCCTTTCTTTAAGATTTGGCTGGTGGCAGTGGTATCTACCATTTTTTCTATGAAAATAGCCTTGGTACTGTTTTAGCCTAAGTTTGTAGCCTCGAACTTAAATCTGCTGGACCCTATTTACTTTTATTTGGTTCCGGCTGGGTTTATTCGCCATTTCTTTTTATAAAGGTCTTTCTCGTGTTTTACTCTGGGTGCCAAACCAGGTTTGGTTCCTTTGTTTGCTGTCCTTTGGCGAGCTTCTGCCCAGAAGCCCTCCTTAGGCGCCTGTGAGTCTGGGTGGGCTGAATGTGAGGGAGGGGTTTTAGGCCCCCTGCACGGGGTCTCCTTGGAGACCCAAGTCGCACTCCTGTTTGTTTGGCTAGGTGACTGTCCCGCTAGGACAGCCAACCTGCTGTGTGATTGACAGCCAGGCTGGGTGAATGGGGGAAAACTCATAAAAAAGCAGGTCTCTGGGACTGGGAGGCAGAGTCACCACTGGATCGAGAGAACCGAAGAGAAGCTGAAAGAAGATGACCACTACCACAACTGAACCTCCCGGTGAAGCCCTGCTGCGGGTCTGAATCGCCAAACTTCAACGACAGAGAAGATCTGCAAGCAATCTTCTTCCCTTGAGCTGGTGGGACCAACCAGTTCGCCAAACACCAAGCAAGACCTCCCTCTCCTGGTTGAATTTTCTGTGCACAGCTACAGTGAACCGGATTAGCCAGGAGGCTCGGACCCTGCTTGGGTTTTAAGGAGCGCACCTTTTATTCGTTGCTTTGCTCTGCTGCTGGTTTCTTCTCTGGGTAGTGCAGGACTCTCCAGTCTTCCTCCTTCGTGTCGGTCCGACAGTCGCTTCAGGAACCGTGAGCCTGCAGGACCTGCCAGGAGCATCTGCCTCAGCTACAGCATTCTTCTTCTTTTAAGGTACTGTGCAAACCCGGTTGTTCGTTCCGTCTGACCGCGGTGAAAATGTTTTCAATTTTTCGCCAATCCATGGGCTTGTCCTTCTCTACTCTTTTAAGTAACATTTCTTCTGACCAACTTCGTTTCAAACTCTTGGCAAAGACTTAACCGCGAACTACTCTGAACTGTGTGATCCTCTGCAAAGGCTCTGTACCATAGACATTGGCCCAGGCCTATTGATTTGAATCCTCAATGTAGTAAGCCTTTTCTAGATTGCCCTGCCTACTTACTTGCTGGTGCTGCTTAATTGTGAATAACCTTGTCTTTCCCTCCCATTTAAATTGCTGAAGTGCCATTTTGCTCACACTTCATTTTTGAGTTTAACTTGTCCAGAATTCATTGGGTGTTGTGTAGTATATTAAGATTGTGATTGTCTGCTGCTTTACTTTAGGGAACTGTTTTACAAATGATGTGTAAATAAATGTATATTCTTTTACTCAGAAACCTTGAGTCAGTGTTTGTTTGAATCATAGTAATTGCTGTCCTTTGTGTAACTTCTGATACTGCTCCCTTTACTCTTGAGATAAGTCTGGCTGCTCAGCCATCACTACCACTTTACTGTGTAGTACAGGCTTGTACCAAAGGTGAATTTGTACTTACACTTGTACTCTTAATTGTGTGTGGTGTTCCCAAAGGGTACTGCATATGATTCTGCCTAACACTGGTCAGTTTCTTTCTTGCCCCGTATGACTTCCAGATCCAGCATGCCTAGCGGCGGAAGAATGAGCAAGCAACGATCCTGTGAGAAGGAGCGCATGGAATGCTGAAGGGCCTTGGAGCCATCCACAATTTATTCATTTATTTATTGTGTGTTACAGTACAACTCTGCACTTTTCAAAAAGAGAACAATTTTACAATTCCATACCACATTTTTTTTTAAAAAGACATTTGACAAAACACATTTGACAATTCATGTGTACGGAATACACCAGCTAAAATGCGCATTTCGCAGACATAACAATATTTCATTGACTTTGCAATTACAACCATTTAAAATTAACCATTAAAATTTAAATTAAAATTCTAGAGCACACGCCTTTAAAAATTACAAAAAGCGAATTGATAAAGAGATTTCATTAGTGTTTAGGATCCTTCTCCAGAGATCATGTTCTGTTGATCTAAAATTCAGGATATAAATTGACCCCTCAAATACACAAGTGGGCATTATACAACATTGTTTTAGGGTATCTATTTCCTTATGACAGTGCCAGCACAGTCTCGGGTCCCTCTGTACTTTTTTCGTCTGCCCAGGAATTCTTGGGTTGGCAGTAAGTTTAATTTAAATCTTAAAATTTGTGACCTAATTAGCCTAGATGGATGCTTTTTTTAAGAATAGAGCAACATAGTTATAATTCTTGATTGTCTAGACAAAGTGGTCACCAAAGCACTGATAATGCATTACGTTCTCTCTGAGTGAAATCCACACATGTCTGCACAATTTTTGTTTTACCAAGTATGCTGTTGCTCTCAACTCTTCTAATGAGGCCCCTATCATTTGTGGTGTCTTTAGACAATCTGCCTCCCACACAGATAAAACCTTACATGAACCTTTAAACCAAAGTGCATTTAAATTCTCATAAATGGAGGCAACAGGAGGGAACAAAATGCTTGCGAATATCTGGAGTTTCCCCCAATCAATCATGGTTTGGATGGGGAGTTGCCCCAATTCGTATAGTATCCCCACCACTGGTACCAATTGCGGGAGACGTAACACCCCTCTCCAGATAATCGCTTCAAGTTTGGACCAATCGATTTGCACATTCCTGGTCTGTACTCCGTAATTTAATTTTGGGACAATCTGTTGTTTGTACAATTTTAGCACTGGTAGAAATGAGAATCTCCCGAATTTGAAGTCGAAATGCCAGAGCTGTGCTGTTGCTCCCATAAACTTAGCCTTGAGGTCAGTCATTAGCTCGGTACCCCACCCCTTATTGTAAACGAGGGACCCTAGATATTTAAACTTGTTTACCACTTGAAGGCGGCAACCCTTCAACTTCCAAGGGAAATTTCTAGATTTTTTTGTTTCCTCCCTTTAAAACCAGTACTTTGGATTTTACTGGATTAATTGACAGGTCCAGATTACCCAAAAGTTCTTCCACCGCCTATAAGGCTCTTTGTAGTCCAATCAGTGTCAAATCGCAGATGACAATGTCATCTGCGTACAATAAATGTTGGATTTTCAACTCACCCAACCTTGGTGGGTTTGCCCTTATACGGGTCAGGTAATCTAGTATTCCCAAAATATAAAAACAAAAGAGAAAGGATGCCAGCACACATCCCTGTCGTAGTCCCCTGTTTGTGTCTATCCATGGTGTGTAGGAACCGTGGGCATCTAGTCTAACTTTAATCCTTGTGCCCACGTGGAGTGCCTCCATAATCCCCACCAAGGGAAACGGACAACCCTTTTCTAGTAAACGTTTCCATAGCAGGGCCTTATTGACATGATCAAAGGCCCTGCTAATGTCCAAGAATGCCACAAGGACTGGTCTACATTTGCCCTTGCCTGGGATGAGAGCAATTCCAAAACAAAACTGTTTAAGGAAGATTCCATACCCTGCCGAAAAGGGTCCAGACACTTAGACTCATGTGCCCAGTTTTTCATCTCCTTCAACAACATTTAAGCAAAAATGTTGTTCGATGCATCCAACAATGAAATTGGTCTGTAAAACAAGGGCGAGGACCTATCTCCACCTTTAAAAATAAGTATTATAGTGGCAGCGGACCAGATTTCAGGGAACTCCTTTTTATTCAAAATATTTGCAAATAATGCAGACAATAATTTAGACCGGCCAAACATATTTGATTTAAAGGTCAAATTTTAGAGGCCGTCCGGGCCTGGCGCATTAGATTTCTTGCTCCTTTTTTATCAAAAATCTGATATCATCAAGTTCCCACTTAACATCCCCCTTCCAACTAGTCTGCAACCACACAGGGTTCCCCATTTTAGTAAATTGTTCTACATATTGTTGTAATGACTTTTTCATGTTTGTAAATATGCTTCTCTCACTATTGTACCTGTTGTTACACTGTAAAGCGCTTTGGCTTAAAGCGCTATATAAACTCAATAAACAAAATAAACATTTAACCCAGCTTTCAAGTAAAGATCGCTAAAATGTTTAGCCAAACATCCTCCAGGATTGACTGGTTTGCAGATAGTGATCTCTACCTGCAGGCCTGATCAATTGCCAGAAATTACATGCTTTATTCCCTGACAAACATGCCAAAAATGTTTCATTGATGTACATTACAAATTGCCTGCCCTTAACCCACTTCCTATACTCTTGTTTTACCCTACAGACCTCTTTCTGGCTTCCTCTTGGAAGTACCTTCTGCAGCCTTGTTATCTCCCTACGCATTCGTGATTTACAAGCCTGAGTTGCCCATCAAAAGCATGACTGCCCCCCCACCTTTACTGCCCCTCTTTTCAAATATTTTTCTGTTATGAGGCTACCCAGTACCGCTGCAAGTGAGGGTGAGAACCCTTTCGGGGAGCAGGGAAGGCCTGCAATCCCATCATCTAAAGCACTTGCCAATTTTGGGGACCATTTAACATCATGATTCCGTGGATATATTTCCACTTCCAAATTTGTACTGTTTTCCTGTTTTTTTTGGCAGGAGCATAATTTCACAGGTTATTAAGGAATGGTCACTTGGGTCCAGTTTTTTTACTACTCCAGGAGCAGGTCTGAAGAATCTATTGTTGATTTCCAGAGCCCGTTATGCCACGTGAACTTAGGAGGGATTCGCCCTGGAAATGCCCGTTAAAATTGCGAGGTCCAATACCTCCAATTCTTGGCAGATTCTCTCGACCCCGAGTCGCCTTCTATTAGGCACCAAGTACCAGGGATCATCTAGGCATTCCGCATTGAAATCGCCCATGACAATCACTGATGCACCCATCATCGGGTAATTCACTGAAGAATATAAAAGATAAAGCCGCAAGAGCCTCTTCCTGTTGTTTTTTTGTCTGGGTTTAGGTAAACATTGACCAGGAGATATTTATTGTGCTCATCTACCGCCCCTGGTTGCCATTCCAACAGGGCCACTAGCATGTCACTCCGCTCCACTTCGATTCTATGGAGGGATATGCCGTGGCTCCGTTTGATTGCTGTAAGCAGTCCACCATAGGCCTTCCCCCCCGCACAGCCCTAATATATACTAAGTCAAAATCTTCAATAATGGGCGATTCAAGGAGTAAAGTTTCAGTGGGTACCTATTAGAACTCTCAAAATAGATGACTTAGATAGATAGAGATTTGCTCTTTTTGGACTATTGGTCTTTTGGGTGGTTTGTGGGGTAATGACCGCTGGGATTTAAATCTCTCACCGTTATGATCACCAGGGTCGGTCGCCGGTTGAACTGCATTATTTGTTGGCACTTTGGCATACCCGAACACTTTGCTTCTATTGTTCGGGGCTGGGGCACTGAAATTTCACAATGAATCTCCCAAGTTTTCAGTCACCCCTACCAAATCCTTTGCTAGAACTGGTTTTGAAAAAATGGCATACAATGTATCCTTTACTTCGCCCCTTGGGGCATGAAGAGAGATTTTCCATCTCCAATGATTTTATGTTAGTAGGCCCCAACAATTAAACCGAACCCTAAGACACAACACTTCCTCCCCCTTGACCAGTTGTTCTCTCTATTTTTAACTCTTCTGCTTACTCCTCCCTCCACAGGGTTTCCTGAATTTCCCTATGTATTAAGTACACAGAAATATTACTTAGGTCACAGGAGGAGCTAACATCCAGCAAGTCATTTGCCTGCGGTCCTACCTTCTTAATTTGCTTTGCCTCCCTATGTGGCTCTATGGGGCACTTAGCTTTATTTGACTTAAAAAAGTCCCTTTTCTTTTGTTCCAAGTCAGCCCTATCTTGTGACATTTGCTTGTCCACCCCCGATCTTAACTTTCTCAAACAGTTTCTAGAGCCTCTATTATTTTGTTTGGGGGGTAATTTAAATGTTTTTGTTTTTTCTTTTGAGGGGAGATTTTTTCCTTGGTTAGACAGCCACTCGTAGCACCAGGTGCATGGGGTTTCTCCTTTGGACTACTACATATCATAGTATCTACCTGCTCTGGAGGAACCCCCAGCAAAGAAACTGGTGGTAATTCTTCCCCAGTTAAAGAATTGCCTTGCTGTCAGTACCCCAAATCCACAACTGCCTGCTTCCCTATGGTCACTTCAGCCCCTAATTCCAGTTCCCGCCCCACCCGAATGTGGGCGTCCTCAGCCATATTTTCCCTTTTGTTAGCTATTGCATTCTGGCTATTAACCGCCACTATATACCCTTCCGAGAATTGTACCTTTCCCATCAGTTCCCTTACTGAGTGTCTTAAGTCCCGATTCTCATAATTGAGGGATTCATACCCTCTATCCATTGAATCAAGAATTCGAGCCTAAATGGGGAAGGTTAGCTCATCTAACACTGGTGCCGCGTCCTCCTCCCTACTAGCCTTAACTCCACCGTGCACCGTCTGTTCCTTGGGGTCACCATCCCGTAACTGACCACCTTGTGCAGATTCTGCCACCCAATTATAACCATGAAGCTCTACTGGGTTATGTTGATGTGTGGGTAGGGCATGAATCTATTCTATTCTAATGTTTTTTATATAGCGCCAACTAACCCACAGGCCTCAGAGCGCTCAAACAAAACAATATAAAACATGTAAGGAGAAGACATCAGAGATCAAGTTGGCTGTGGTCAGTAGGCAGAAAGAATAGATAGACTATATGCCACCTCCATGAAATAGGAGAGTTTTAAGAGCTTTCCTAAATTGAGCCAATGATGGCAGCTGTCTGATGGACATAGGGAGAATGTTCCAAATTCTCAGCCTCCAGGCGTCAAAGCTCTGGTCACCAAAAGTCTTCAACTTGTTGAAGCAAGGTTGTAAAAGGAGATCCTTATTGTTAGATCGTAAAGTACGTCTAGAAGGTTGCTTCATAATCCGTGCTCAGAGATAAGTTGGAGCAGTTCCGGCAAGGCACTTGTAGACCAAGCACAAGGCCTTAAAATGAATCCTTTCGCAGACTGGCAACCAGTGCAGATTCCTCCGGGCATGAGGAACATGCTCTCTGCGTCCCAGACTACAAACAGCGCGTACAGCTCCATTTTGTATTGTCTGAAATCTTTTTAAGACTATTACAACAGTACATTTTCGAATTAATGGTAGCTGTCGCTATCATAGCTCTGTTACCTTCTGAAAGGTAGGGTCGAATTTGCCACAGGAGATGGGTAGTGCAGATACAGCTGGCACTAATATGATGAGCCACTTGTTTTTCAAAAGTGAGATTGCTTTCGAAAAACACGCCCACAGTCTTGACAGAACTAGAAACCTTGAGGATGGCTCCCCCCACCAAAAAAGTATTATATCGTGGTTCAAGGACTTTCAGTTTAGCTGGGCTACCGATAAACAAGATCTCTGTCTTTTTATCGTTGAGTACCAGAAAATTATCCTGCATCCAGGTTTTTATTGCATTTTACACCCTAGCAACCAGGAGTGAGTCTGCCTCATATGAACCTGTAAGTTCCACGACAATCTGGGTGTCATCCGCATCATTTGCAAATTTGACACCCAGACTGTCCAGAACATCGAAACACAGCTTTGAATAGAGATTGTAAAGCAGGGGGAATGTACTGGATCCCTGAGGGCCTACGCAATTAAGAACCGATTCCTCGGACTTAAAGACCCCACAAAACATCTCTTGTTCTCCTGGGGCCTAGAAAGGATTGAAACCAGTTGGCCGCTGATCTTGAGCAACCTCCATTAGCCTGTATGCCATTGTGGGATATATTTACCCACTAAGTAGTACTCCCATTCATAACAAAGCTGCATTTCAGAAGAAACAGCAGAATGGCTGCGCTGGGTCCTTTGCCTCACAACAGAACTGCGTTTTGCAGCAACAAAAAGATGGCTGCATCATCTTGCTAAGCACATATTGGGCAGGATGGAACAAGGGGGCACACCGAAAAAGCCTGCCAGTGTGTTGCTCACATGTACAAAATAATGGCAGTGAAAAAGCAGGGCTGCTTTGCTGCAAGCCCAAAGTTCCCATTGAAAAAGGGAATATTTCACATTGAAAAGGATGCTGCTCTGCCGCTTTTTTCATCTGTTTTTCATCAGACTACTTTATTAATAAGGCCTTGCCATGCCCATCCATATCCACATTGTGCTTCAGCAGAAGAAAGCATGATCCCTGAATGACAGGCTCTGTCAAGCCAAACCTGAGAAAATAAAAGAAACTTCATTTTCAGCCGCACAGGAAACACTTGACTTTTTGAGTTACAAAGTGTCAAAGATCAATAATTCAAAGAAACTTCAGCTCTGTAGGTCCATGTCAATTTCAGTGCATCTGTGTTTCAAATCAAATTGCTGCCTACAAGAAACTAACTATGGATACAGAGCAATGTGGGAAATTTTTGAAAGGAAAATGGCAGAAGGCCTCACACCATGTTTAAATGTACTTTTGCAAATAAAGGAAAATACCTGTTCTAAAAGCGAATGTTGGATAAGGCCCTGCCCTTGTCTAGCAATGTAAAGGCGGTTTGTGCTGTGCAACTTATATGGAATATCTTATTCAACAGACCTTATTCCGATTTATAACAAAATAGATACAATAAGGAATTAAACTGCATTGGCTGGATTTTGCAAGCTCCAGAACAGGTTTTTCCTGTTGGCAAAGCTAAGGCTTCCCCCAAAAGGGAACCACCATAAATGTCCAGCACACTTGGCTGATAATTACTAGGTTGGAAAATGTTGACTGACCAAAACAAAGAGAGGTCACATACTCATCAGACTTTCGTCTGGGCAGAGGCCTTCTACAATAGAAATTCTGGGACACCAATCCGTGAAGTGGAGAAGTGGCAATAAACCTTCAATCAACCTGGGAAACCCCCCTCCACAATGGGCTGAAGTGACAGTTGGTGGTAGCTGAAGAGAAAAGAAATGGTCCAGTGAAGGACAAAAGCCAGCCCATTTGTTTCCAGAGACTATTTTATAAATAAACGTGTAAGACTTTTATCTTTGTAACAGGACTTCTCAAAAATGTAAAAGTTATACAGTTTAAATATGATTTTTGTGGCTTTCAAATAAGATATCCTGGCTGTCAATAGCATGCATGGGACACGAACACCAGAGGAATGTGAATCATGGGGAAAGTACATATTATGGAACGTTAAATATTAATGGAAATATGCCCTATGATAATATGTACACACACCTAAAGTTGTAGAATTTTAGGCCGAATATTTCACACTAAAAATGAACAAAGATATTAGAAGGGCGAAACAATGTCTTACAGACTGCAGAGTTGGACTGGTATGTTCTGCATAAAATATGTGACGGCGGAGTGGCGGTCCTGCAGCATCCCCTTTCTGCAGAGTCTGCCTTCCCTATCTTCACTTTTTGGAGGAGAGCTTTCCCTCAGCTGTTCTACAACTACCTCTACAGTCCGTGGAGCGGACGCGAGTGGCGGCGAGTGGCAGTCCTACAGCATCCCCTTTCTGCAGAGTCTGCCTTCCCTATCTTCACTTTTGGAGGAGGAGCTTTCCCTCAGCTGTTCTACAACTACCTCTACAGTCCGCGGAGCGGACGCGGAGTGGCGGCGAGTGGCAGTCCTGCAGTCATGGCTGGTGAGGCTGCGTGGACTGCCACCCCCCCAAACACCCCTGCAGCTGATGTAGATGCAAGACGCTGGACGTGTAGCTCGCGTCCCCTTTTCAATTTTGGAAGAACTGACGGCTACGAAAATACGAAACTTAGTCAAATCACTTTTTCCAATAGCTCGAAGCCCAACAGGAAAAAGAAGCAAACCAGTAACCAAACTGCTAAACCATAAACAAATGCGGAAGAAACCAGTCGGCCCTTTGACCCCTTTATCGGTCTCAGCAGAAGAAGATCAACGAGTAAAGACTCATCCGCTAGTGCCCTCACCTACAGCCAGGTAGGACGTGAAATTTAAGACATACCCTCCGTGAGTCCCGCGGACCCTGCGAACACTGTCCCACTGGCCCGCTTACCTGTTGGTCCGGAGGGGACGACAGGGCCATGTCGCCCCCGGAGAGGATCCGGGTCTGCGGCAAAGAGTGACGCCGTCCAGAGGTCCGACAAGCGGCAAGTCTTCAACGCGGTTGCCGGCTTTGGTGGCAGGGAATAAAACACGCCACACGCGGACGGCCCAGTAGTCACTGAGACCGAAGCGGCTGTACCCTGCAGCCGCGTCGCAGTTAAAGCCATCGTACACTGCGACGCGGCGGCAGGAGAAGGAAACCCCACCCAGGGGGGGGCATTACAGCCTGGAACTTGCATCGAGGGTTTCCCTCGACTATTTCCCTCTGGAAGGCGCGCCTGATTTCTGCGACTCCGGCGCCGTCGAAATTCTACAAACAACGTCAGACAAGCTGAGTATAAACACCACGCCGGCTCTGTCAAATCAAAGAAAACGCCCCAGACACTCGCCGGCAGCTCGCAAAACGGCGAAAAATAAACGACCCGAAGGGGAAAAGAGAAAATAAAAAGAGAGGGCTGCTTCTACACAAGGGCATAGTCACAAAAAAAACAGCAACGGAATTACAGCTTATTCAAACAGGACAGGAAAGGCAATGCAAAATGCCACCACACAAAACTTGCTTACAAGTTTTTTCAACCCTAAAAACTTCCAACGTTCACTTTACACTCTGATATCGAAATCTTGGAGGCACTTGAGGACAGTCAACCAACGCTGAAACAGAGGAAGATCGACCATCAGACATATTGTCCCCAAACGCTGGCGGCCCTTGCTGCCTCCAACTTACACCAAACTCACAAAGAGGTTTTACCTCCCAATATCCCAGAGCAAACTTCAATTCTGCTTAAACAGAAACCACAGGCCCTGAAGGTGGCCGGGTTGGCGCTCCAAAAAGACCTCCGTGAGGCACCAAAGGTATCGCCCTGGAAAAATCCTAACATAAATGACGAAAAGGAACTTGGAGACCTTCAAAAAATGAAATTACTATGGACTCCCTTTTTGAAAACATCAAAGCGCAAGTGCTTGTTCCATCTAGCACTCCCCAAATCTTTCCTGAAAATAAATTATCAAATGTACCGGTAGGCCCAATTCCGGGGCCATCGACGTCCAGATCTTAGATATACAACCTTCACTGTCTGAAACACAAGTTCCAACAAATCCTCGAGAGGAGGAAATTCAACTTGACCCTCAAACACCTCGGCTAGACTCAAGGCTCCCAGTTGACCGTGACAAGAACAACGTCGTTCCAGTGGCGGGTCTGGCCCAACCTATTACGCCAGAGCCCGCCATTGCCCCGGAAAAAGAAAACTCCAGAAGCGCCAGAAATGGTTTTGGAAGTCCAAAGTTGATTTCAGTTCTACCTCCTGCACGGGGTCCACACAGAAGATACTCTCTTGACCAGCCGCCCTCAAGACATCATCAACAACCTCAAACGGCACCACCAACTATCTTCTCTCCACAAAGAAGTCCAAGTGGCCAAGCCAAATCTCCTACAAAAGTCCCTCCGGCGAAAAAAAACGGACATTTTCTCCATTATGTCTGCAATTTCAATAGGTCTCACCCCGTTCACAAAACTTTATGAATCTCTAAACGAGACTCTAAAAGACCACACATCAATCCAGGCGATTATGTATACTAAACACATCTTTTTAGAGGGCTATGTGATGGCCCATGAAGAACGCCTGAAATTGGCCAAAGAGCAAAAACATTACTTTGCCTCATCCCAACATCAACCTAGAGACTCAAACTCATCAACTATCGACCTGAAGTCAAACAAAACTGCTAGAGAGGTGGGGGAACAAACTTCTCCGTTCATAGACTTGACTGTGCAAACCACCTCGAGACACTCGCAAACTCAAACCGATACAACTCAAACGAAACCGACAACAACAACTCGAGGCCAAGAAGGGAGAAAGGAAGTGGTGCTGGTAGTAGAGGACTCCATCTCCTCGGACTTAGGAAACACCTTTGTGGGCCAAAGTGCCGACCAACCGTTCCTGATCTTCAAGAAAAACAAACCCGAAAAGGATCCAAGCAAAAAGAGTGAAATACAAATTCCGAAATTTACGAAACAGGAAATCACGAACAAACTCAAATTGAACTTGAATAAAGAAAGGCCCGCACTCGTAAGGAGGGATACCAGACCCCCTCTAACCCAGAGTGCTCCAACCATTCAAAGTACAGATACACAATCTCCCAAAACTACTGACGACTTCATGGCCCAGGAATCCTTGATGAACATCAGCCAACACCTAGATGAGTGTCCCCAGGCAGAACATACTGAGGAATCAGCCGGAACCCAAAGAAGAACGGTAACTTTTGTGGGCCTCCTCCAAAGTTCGGCCGACAGCTCAGATGAAGTAAACACAAACCAAACTTCACCCTTCCTTACACTAGAAGAACGACGCAACAAAATATATCAAAACTTGAAGAAACTTCAAACAAAAACCAGCGATTGTTTGCCCACAAACCAGAGCAAAAACCTAAATTTAATAACGTCTCCATTCAACGGAGAACGATTCTAGATCAAGTCCTATTTCATACAGAAACCACATCAGGACTCACGCCTCTCCAAAAGTGGTTCAGAAACGAGACAAAGCAATTTCTAAGGCAAAATTTGATATTGACGATCAAAAATTAGGAAACAATGCACCCCACTACCGATCCAAAACAGAAAAATACAGTAAGACCCCCAACGCCCAGCAGAAACGGCGGTGGGTCCTAAAATTAGAACAAATCCAGGGAAATAACAACGATGTGATTCTAAACCGAAGTTCAGTGCTAATCTTGTTCAGCCACGTGCCAAAGCTGTGGACAATAAAAAGTGACGACCTAAAGATCGTCGATCCGAGTCATAGGAAAGGAAGGGCGCAAACATACCTCCATATCACATCAGCAGCGGTCAAAGACCTATTAAGAAGAGAAGCAAGAGAATTACTGAGGCTGGGCTATAATCTTACTGAGTCAAAAAATGACAGCGACCACTCATGCAGTAAGACTGCGTCTTCAAGGAGAAATGAAAATCTATAAACTCAGTATCCAACAAGTAAACAGAGCTCCCACAAGATTCACCGAAGAAACAGGGAGTTTTCTATTGAAACAGAAAACCAGAGAAAGAACAACGACACCACAGTGCATGACCCAGCTTCTTCCAACTGCGAAAACTCACACTCAAAGGGGCGAGCTAATCCAAACTCGAAGTACGGCGAAAAGGGGCAAAAAACTGACACAGAAAATAGACCGTCTACCATCAGCAGTTCATCTCTGCAGATCCTGCGAAAAACATTTAGCCAATCGGTCCAATCCAAGTCACAGGATCAAGTCATAAACACGTCTAAGCTGACCACGATGGGCCTGGCTTCCTAAAGCTCTCATACCAAGGAAGTCTAAATAGCAATGCAAGAATTTGGATCACAGCCACAAAGAGCAGCAGCAAACAGACGCCATTAGATCCTTAATCCGTCTTTGTTCTTGGAACACTAGGGGCTTTCAACACTTGACCTCCCCAGGCGAAATCCACCTAGGGGAGTACGATAGGTGTCCAGTCATAATTTCGAAAACATAATTTCGAAAAAGTCCAAAAAGTCGAATCAAAAATGTCGAAAAAAAAAATGTCGAATTGTTTTTTTTTTCGATATTTTTTTTGGGCTCTAGTTTCTGTGAAAAAAATAGGTAAAAATAAAAAAAAGGGGGGGTTGGGGGGGATCCCCCCCATTTAAAAAAAAAACGTAATTAAAAAAAAATTCGACATTTTTTTTTTCGACGTTTTTTTTTTCGACTTTTTGACTTTCGAATATTTTGTATTCGAAAATATGTCTATGAACCGTACGATATACTTTGCTACAAGAAACGTGGCTAATGAAACCACCAACTTTAGATGGTTACGATCTCTCTCTGGCGCTGGCCCTAAAAAGTATGAAAGGCCGCATGGGACACGGTTTAAAACTGGAAAAAGTTTTAAGGGCAAACCAACATCTTCTAGCGGTGCTTTTAAATTGGTCCCACCAAAGCGAACCCGACAAGAAAGAACAAAACACGCCCTTAGCCATCCTAAACACATACTGGAACCCAGCTAAAATAGAAGCGTCAACCTTCCTCAAAGAAAAGGAAACAGAAATTGATGAGATCTTAACAGTCCACTCAGTGCCATACATACTAATTTGTGGAGACTTAAATGCTACATGCTCACAGTCAAAACCAAAAAAAATCTTTGACCCCGGCTGATCTCAGAGGTAAGCAGTGGCACGATCTCATGAAATCTAGACAGTTCCAAAGTTTGGACGTGGTTTTTCCTGACCAGACACGGCCACCGACTTGGTCCAACGGGGTCTCTCAATCATCAATCGACCACATATTTGTCTCATGACTGTTTTTGGATTTGATCTCGTCCTTTGAGGTGAAACGAACTACGGGCAGCGACCACAATCCCTTAATTGTATCGTGGTAAAGTATCAACGATCCAGTGGCTACGCTGACTCATCAGCTTGAACTAAATCCGCAAGGAAACAGATTACGCCTTTCAGCGAAAGACATCAAAGACTTATCAAATAAGTATAACAAGGCCAGAACAAGTGAACTGTAGTTTGTGACTGATTACGGCCCCCTGTTAACAACATACAAAAAATGCGGCCCAACGAGACCTTCTTCTATATCTGTGAAGCACTCGTATGACATATTCTTAGTAGAAAAATGACATGAATTACCGCAAAGCTACTAGAGTTGCAGCTAAGCTTGACAATAACCAAGCGAAAAGTGCCAAAGTAAAAGCAAAATCCATCTATCGCTCCTGGCTGAAATCTCACCGTAGAATCCTATACCAACAGGACTCTGAAGCTACACTGAGATCCATCTGTACAAAAAATCCGAAGGATTTTTGGTTACTGTTAAACTCCAAGCTATCCACCAGGAGCACAAACATCCAAAACGTAATTGGCGAAGAAACCTGGGAAAAGTATATAAAGGAAACCTTCAGACTACCCTGGGGCCAGAACTCCTCTACACTAGAGAGTCAAGAGACCCCTTGGGTTAAACTCAACGACCGAGAAGAAATTCTTGATCTAATAAACAACTTGAAAAACTCAAGGGCTCCAGGACCTGAAGGTATTACAAACATCAACCTAAAGTCGAATCCGGAAGCCTGGTCTACCTTTTATAAGACAAGTTTTCTTAAGATGCACAGAATCAAAATCAATTCCCGCTTCCTGGACAACTGCTACGATCGTACCAATATACAAGAAAGGCGACATAAATGATCCTGCTAATTATCGACGTATAGCGCTCCTTGATCCTATAGGAAAGTTATTTGGCTCCCTGCTACTGAAAAGGTTCCAAAAATGGGCCCTGGATGCTCTGTGTAACGATCCATTCCAATCTGATTTAAAAAGGAACCTGGGAACTGCAGCTAACATCCTTTTAATAAGCATCCTGAAAACCAAAGTGCTTGAAGGAGGACCCCGACTACACTGGCCTTTATTGACTTTACCCAAGCATTCGATAGAGTTGACAGGACCCTCCTATGGAGTAAACTGGAAACTGGTCCTGCCCCGAAGCCATATTGAACCCTATTAAATTGCTGCACACGAACACGTCAGTACGAGTTAGACTGAACTGTCAAGGATCACTATCAAAAACCATCATGATCCAAAGGGGAGTAAAGCAGGGGTGTCCCCTGGCCCCCGCTCTCTTTTTGGCCTATCTAGGCGACTTTCAAACAACAGAATCTTCTGTGAGATCGTTCCACCACGCGTGGTCAACATGCAATCAGCAGCTTACTTTACGCTGACGATCTCATACTGATCAAACGCCTATAGGACTATAGCGCCAACTCGATAACCTATACGAATACGCAAAAACCAACAACTTGGAAGTCAACAAAGGTAAAACAAAAATAGTCACCTTGGAAAAAACAACAAAGAAAACTGAAAAACTAAAATGGTTCTTCCAATCAGCGGAGATCGAAAAAGTCCAAAACTTTAAGTATTTGGGGATCATACTGGACAACTCAAAAAAAGAAACAGCCATACAAGAGCATCTAAGAACAAAAACCAGGAAACTTGCCACACAAGGTAAAGCAATCGACCTAAAACTAGGTCGCTTCTCAACGATCCCAGCGATCGACTTTTATAAAATGAAGGTCGTTCCCGCCTTAACTTACGGTACAGAAGCGATGCTACTTCTGCCACGAGATATTTGGCCAAAACTTGAGGCTTACTACTGGCGAGCAGTTCTCGGTCTCCCAGCTTCCACGCCTGTAGCTTCTATTCGCAGAGAACTGAGTCTTCTGTCGCTACAAGGGACCCTAAACTGCAACTCCTTAAGATTATACAGGAAAATTCTACTCCCTGAAAGTCCACTGCTATACAGAATCATCAAAACAGAACTAGCAGTGGAATCAAACAAACCTGTGCAATCTTGGAAATCGTATATCTCTTCGCTTCTGAAAGCCATCGAGTGTGATGAAGACGAAATGATTCAAAATTCGGCAAAAATTATGAAAAAAAACCAAAGAGCTAGACTGGATTACGACGCCCGCAAAAGCCTCAGAAAACAGGCTAACGCTACACTTGCCACCAAATACAAAGAAACTAAATGAACTGCAGGGATATATCAAACAATTCCCTAACAGAAAAGCAAGAAAGTGCCTTCTAAGAGCGAGACTTAATCTGCTACATACAAATGAAATTAAAACCATCAGGGGTCTGTCAAACTCCTCACATTGCAGATTATGTCGCAACACTAATGAAAAAGAGACAGTCCGCCATCTCCTTCTGGGCTGTCCATAAACAAAACCAATCAGGTCAGCTTACATGCAGCATTTTTCATCAGACCCCTCTCTAGAAAGCGAATCTTGTTGGTGGTCAAGAATGATTAGCGGGGACAAACCAACTTGGTTAACGGCTACATCTCAACTTGTGCATCAAATCATGGCAAAGTTGGACACCTCGGCATCTCTAGAAACGATCTCAGTAAGCCAAGATCCCGCATCAGTCCTTCCACTCCATGTGATCCCAGGCGAGCCGCCACCTCTTCATCTCAGTTCAAGTTTGAAGTGGCCGTAAAAGGCTGAAGATCCCAGCTGTCTCATTTTCTTTTGTTTCTACGAAGTTTACTTAAAAGATAAAACGAGAAATAGACTCTGAAAAGTTCTTTGTAAAAATAAATTATTTTTCTTTTGATTCATACAAATAAAATAAATAAATAAATAAAAATATGTAACCTGCTTATGTAATTTGTTAAGATGTTTCAACTGTACAAATGTGCCATTTATGGCAAAACTGGATTTTAGCTAAAGTAACTGGTCGAGGTTCGGGACATTGTAAAACTCGCATCATAAATCTGACATCATGCCCTTGAAAACCAACCAGCTGAGAGGAAGGCGTTAACTATCACCCCTGTCCAATCCAGTTGTTTAGGGGCGTACTTAGCTAAGCCTGCCTTTCCATATAATTCTGTGATGTGACCATGCTCTATATAAAGGGTGGTTGACAGAACTCTAGACCCACTCTCTCCTGGATTTCCTGTGCCTGCGTTCCTGATCTTCTACATTCATCCTTCCAGATTCCAGCTCCCACTGCAAGGCCAAAGCATTGCTCATCCTATCCCCATCAAGGCCTCAATCAAGAGAATCCCACTAATAAAATCCCACTAACCAAAGGGAAAAGCTGTGGTATTCTTTGGGAAGCATCCTGAGACCAGCCTGTTTTTTTTTGTCCACTAACTGCATGCCCGCTGCAACCCTGCCATCCAGCTGTCCTTGTTATTCGGTGACCAGACCTTTGCCCAGCTGTCTTTTGCCAGGAGAGCTACCTGGTGACCCGAGCCCTGGAGTCCAGAACCCGGTTGACTGTTCCTAATCCCAAATTTAAGAGCGGACTGTGAGTATCCCACATCCCATGACACATAGTCTACCCCATCTTGACACTTTTGTCTTTGTTCCACTCTCTAAGCAACCCTATCCATACCCTGATAACTTTTAAAACTGTTAGTAATTCTCTGTGCATCCTGTCCTTGACTTCTAAGTGCTAGCGCCATCTCTCTATTAATTCTGTCTTGTGTAGATCATAAAGCCCTTAGTCATATTTTGAGTAATCAAACTAATTCCAGTTGAAGTCGCTGGGTGAACACGTCGCAAATCAACCTTTGATCTTACTGTGTCCCTCTTTAACAATATAGTCTTAATGATCTAGTTTAAGTCAAACCTGTTCTTTTCTCAGCTGATTTCCTCTCTTTCACGGCTTCATTTTACCCAAAACGAACCTTCTTCTATCTTGCAAATCTCATCCAGTTTTGTAGCTAGAGACATTCTGTCACTTCTATATTGTCCCTGTGATATACATCTATCCCCCAGGCCACAAACTGCATTGCAATTAAGTATTTCACCCGTTTTTCATAAAAACCGTTTGGGACATTTAAAACTGCATCCATGTAAAATGCAACTTTCCAACGTGTGAATTCGGCTGAGTGTTTTAACTTTCAACTTGTTTTAGAATTATATGCCTTTGGCTGACACCTTGCCTTGTGATTGCTATTGCAAAGGGTTTAAAATCGCCTCTTATTTTTTGAGGGAAGGGATTTTGATTCTGTTTGCTTCCTCTTATCCTGACTACCTGCTGCTTCTTTCTATCCACTCAGAATTTGATTATTTGTGGGTTGAGGGACCATTGCAGGGGGAACCCTTAACTTGGGTGCTATCTATCCTAATTCAAAAAGTGCTCCTATTCAATTGTGCTTTGGATATGTTCATGTAGAAGGTTAACCAAAGGTAGTTCAGTCGTTTTTATTGTAATTATCACCCAATTGATGATTGCTGCCCAATATTAAAATGTATGTGTTTTGTAATTCTAAAAATAAATATTGTATTTTACTAACCGGACTGGTTCATGGTCCATTGTGACCGGGGTATTTGTGAAGGTGGTGTGAAACGGGCCGTGACCGGCTCAAGTTGAATTAGTTGAAATTAAAGAAAAAACATTCCTATTGAGCACCACATCCCAGGCTAAGACCAAGTGTCCTGGTCCAGTGTGTGACGCCCATTGGAATCCTTAACATATTGGGGGCTCGAGTCGGGGATTGAGTTTGTTTATTCACATGTGACAGCCGAACACGGCAGACTAACCTTCAAAGTAGGAATACTTTGTGGGGCTGGAACACTGTGTTACGCTGTAGAAACGCCTCCCTAAAAAAAAATCCGAAGTGCCAGGCCTGTGTATAAAATTTAAGTTAAATCAACCCCAAGAATAGACAAAAAGTAATAGAATATAGATTACCTTTGCATAAATAAATGAATAAAGAAAGAACACTTTCCAAAATGGTCTCAGTAGAAATCAATGTAGCTAGGGAGCACCTTCTGCATAAACTATTTGTCAGGGGGGTATGGCCAGAACAAGATGAAAAAGTCTGGCTAGAAGAAATAACATAACAGCATCTTGTACTCATGGTGGCCCTGATTCATGCTTTTCCCATCTTCATCTTGTATCCTGGCTTGCAACATTATGTGTTACTACTGACTTCTGCAATTGTATTCACTCTCCCCTCTTGCTTCTCCACTCTTTTGACTGCTAACTCTCTATTCTCTCCTCCTTTCCCTTCTTCATTTTCCTATCTCCTCCCCTTACTTTCTTCTATGCACTTACTCTATCAGAATTGTCCCTGGACCTAGTATGATAGCAACCTCTTCTGTAACCTCCTCCCTCCCCTTACTGGTTTTTTCCTCCCCACACCCCTCCAGCACTATCTGAAATGTCGTCAGGCCTAGTATGATAGTCGCTTGTTTTGTTCCTCCCTACCTTTCTGCAACCCTCTCCCTCACCTCTTGTTTTTTTTCCGGCTCTACCAGAAATGTCGTCAGGCCTAGTACGGTAGTCGCCTGTCTGTTTCCATTTTTTCCCACTCTCCCGCTCCCTTCCTTATCTATGTCTTAGCTCTTGCACTATCTGAAATGTCGTCAGGCGAGTACGATAGTTAATTTCACATCCTTACTGTTCATGGCCTGTAAGAATGTGGTTGTATGTTCCCTCCCTTGCCTTGAAGCGCTTTGAAACACATTGTGTATAGGCGCTATATAAATAAACTATCATATCATATCATACCGTCATAGACATGGATACATGGCCGGACAGTGGCCTATTACACCAAGCATTGAGCGAGTCATACATGACTCTGAAAATAAAGAGGCGCATCGTAAAATTGTCAGAATTGCACCCTACGTGTATCTTCATATGGGAGCGATGCGGGAAAAGCATGAGGAAAATACAACTCTTGCGCAAAATCAATCAACTTTTAGCTCAAAACCAGACTGAACTGAAATTAGCGGAACAAAAATGAAAAAGAACCAAGATTTTGAGGCAGAATCTGGAAATTACATTCAGAAGCTGAAAGAGGACTTGCTTCTCCAACAGCAGAATAATGCAGATCAAGCGAACCAATTAGAGGCATTGATAGAGGAGTGTAGGGAAAAGGTTGACTTTCTGCAAGAGAGTCAACAGAAGTTAAATCAACAAATAAACTATAATAGAGCCTGCGCAGAGCAGATAGTTACTCTACAAGATAAAAAAATTGGAAGAGGAAAATAATCAATTAATCATGAGACCTCCACTCCCAAGCACAATTACAATTTAATGAAGAGCACCAGAAAGTAGGCGCCATAACCCAACAAAGGGATGACCTGGCTGAACAAAGGGCCGAACAAAGGGCTGCCCTGTACCAGGAGAAAGAGGCCCTATACCAGGAAATGTGCAGTTTAAAAACCAATCTGGAGAGAAGGGAGTCAGACCTTCAAGGACTGACTGGTATAAAAGAAGAATGTGATAAAATAATGGGACATAGGAGACAAATGGAACTTGAGTTAGAGCAGGCCATAGAGGCTCTCAATGTGCAGAAAAAGGAGGTTTACCTCCTGCAACAGAAATTGTCTCACTGTTCCCAAACCATACAGGCAGTGCAGAGAGACAATGAGGCCCTCAGTGAGGAGAAAGATGGGCTCCACAATCAAGTGGCAGCTGAAGAGTGGGTCATAGAGGCCAGTAGAGCCCTGATAGCCGAGCAAAAAGCTCAGATCTCTGCCTATTATCAAGAGATGGGGGCTGAGAAAGAAAAACTAGCGAGGTTGAATAAAGAGCATCCTAGATCTAATACAACTGGAGGGACCCCGAACAGGTAGAGAGGGACAGGGCAATCCCTGATCATAGTATGATGACCTCTGTACTAAGGGAATCAAACCCATTTAACATTTTGTGTACTGCTCACATGAGCCGGAAACCATGAGGCCATCAGAATTAAATAGGCCTAGCATAATGGAGCTGACAGGTCAGCGCCCCCCAGAAATTGATGGAAGGGCGTCCCTGTATAGATACCAAAACATTAAGGCTGACGTCTCTGACAAGGAACTCTCCTATGAGGGGAGAGTCAGGGAATTAGATCCAGAGAAATACTACCTTCCAAGGGACCAGTTGGTTCAATTGGTAGAACATTTTAATGAAATGAGGCCCAAAAAGAGCATTTTGAAGACCTCCACCCAATTAGGGCAGTGGGGGGGTACTCTGCCAACCCTGGACGCAGGCAGGAGTCAGAAGACGACTCTTCTGTGCACCACAGGGGAGAAGAAACTAGGCCCACCATTCTGTGAGCCCCTCCAGGCTCACAGAATCAGGGAGCGCCTAGATGATCATCAGGGGACCTCAATATCAGCGCCTCTGAGTCTGAGGGCGAAGGGACTCAGGTGACAAAGCCAAAGAAGGCAAATAAACTAAAGAGAGTTCTGGTAAAAGACCCCATTAGGCAGATCAAGGCCATCAGGAGTTTCATGACACTCTACAATAAAAACGCATAGTATTCTGTCTGGGAGTATGTGGAACTCTGAGCAAATGATGGACACTTTTCACCTTAAAGACAACCAGAACTGCATAGAGTATGTTAAATGGACCGTCTCTCCAGAGTACTCCAGCTTCTTAGCTGTACTGGAGGACCAGAACCATTTAAGATGGTCCACCTACAGGGCGGCCATCTTGAAACACGTTTTCGCCCGCATAAACCCCCAAGAGGCTCGCAAAACGGCCTACAATTTGTAGTGCGGGGAAGATCAGGCCCGTTGAGAATTTGAGCAGGAGCTAAAATGCGCATTTGCAGAAACCACTAGGAGGGTGCGCACCGATAGCGGGAGTTTATAACCACCTTCTTTCATGCGCTCCCAAAGTATATCATGACCCAGCTGGTGAGGGACTTCTATGACAAAAGATCTCTGGACTGGGTAATAGAGCAGGCGACCCGCATTTATGAAGTCCAAAAACCTGCAGAAAATAAATACCAGACCAAAAACCCCAAACCAGCCAACACCCCTACTGCTGCTAAGGTAGCGGAGGTGAAGGTTGCCCCCATTTTAAACCTACAAATGGAGGAGCCTAAAAATGCACCAATCCCAAACCAGCAAAACCAGAGACCCAGAAGGCCTTCCGAACAATCACAAACAGGTGGCAGTCAGGGAGTTAATCCCACTAATGGGACCCCTGACTGCCCTGATTATATCAGTCCCAGATACAAGCAACCAACCGATCTCGGGTTATGTATGGACTCCCCCAGGCCAAGGGGGGATCCAATCAGGTAAGTACTGCCCCGGGAATCTTCCCTCCTAACTTCCCCCAGGAGGGCAGTAATCCCCCAAATCCCGGATTAAGTTTCTTTCCCCAGTACCCTCAAAACCCCAACCTGCAGGGCAACCCTCCTTTCTTTCCCTGGTGTCAGGAGTCTAGACAACCCAATCTGGTAGAGGGGAAGCCAAGGGTGGAAGGTTACCCAAATCCACAATATCCAGGGTATTACGGGAGAAGGAATAGTTACCCTTCCCGTGAACACCTAGATTTGAACAGAGATCCCTGTACCAGCTGGAACGGGTGTCCCAACTGGAGCGCCAGGTCCAGAACCTCACCCAGGATCTGGGTCGCATGTTGAGGGTTCAACGGAACCCTCAGATGAACATGGCGGCTCAGAACCCCACAAACCAAGGGTCTGGCACCCCAGAACAATGACGGGGAGAGACCCCCGACAACTCACTGGTTCCAGAGGAGGAGGCACGGGGGAAAGGGGTGTAAAGCCCTAGAGGAAGCTTCCTTCCTCACTCGTGAAAAGCCCCTGGAGACCCAGGAGCCGGAACAAAAGTCTCTTGCCCTGAAAATCTGCAACCCAGGGAACAGAGGGTGGGTAGGAGAAATAAAGACAGTAAAAAGGCCCATTTTGTGGAAGAAGTTAGGGTCCTTTAGTTTGAAGGGGAAGAATCCTTAGAGGATCCTGGTAAAAGAATCTTCTTCAGGGACGGGGGAATTCCTCCCAAAGAAAAATGGGTCCCAAGAGATCTAAATGAAGACTGGGTGTTTGTGGGGACTGATTCAGAATCACCCATCCTGAACCCCAAAATGAGCATCCAGAGAATCAAATGTTAAAGGAGCGATCTCAAACCTCACAAACCAATTCTGGTGACTGTCTCCAAGAAGGGGTGGGGGCAGCCCAGAATCAGAAAAAACTCCCCAAATATCAGAATGTAAAATTTTGCTTTGAGATTTCCAAACTCCAACACAGAATTATGCCCAAACTACCCTGTGTCGGAGTCCAAAATAAAAATTGACCACCCAGCTTGCCCTGAATGCCCATTACCTTTGCCCATTGGAGGAGAAAGAGGGTAAGATTTTTGCCCAGTCCAAGTGCAAGGGCAATGTAAATTTCAGCACTGGTGGACATTGGATCCCAAGCCACTCTTCTATCAAAAAGGGCCTTTGAGCAGCTAAATTCAGGAAGGGGGGAGAGATACCAACAACTCCAGAACTTCGACAGGAATGAAATTCCTGTCGAGGGGGCTGCGGATTTGGAAATAAAAATTGGGCAACACAAAGGGAAACACCCGGTCATAGTTGTGACTCCAGAGGGAACACCCTGTCTACTAGGGAATGACATCCTGCGTAGGTTGTCCCCCCTAATAGACTGTGTGAACAAGGTCCTCAGACTAACAGGCCAATAAAATTAAAATAGAGTATCAACCATGTTAGTTTAAATGGCACATGCCACATGGTTGAACAAAAACCTAATCATATTGAGTTTCATTTCCAGAACAATCAAATACCTGACGTGACAGTAATTTCTGTAGGACAACAAACTGTAGATGGGAACTCCTTTCCATTCTTGAAAATCAACCTTCCTTCCAGTTTCAAGTGGCATTCCACACTGGAAGGAAATACCTTGAAATTTTATACTGATTCACAATCTGAAACCCCCAATTCTATAGTCAAAAGTGATGAGAAACCAGCTCAGAGTTTAGCTGATATTGAGAAAATGAGAGAACAGTTGTTCATCCCTATTCAGTTAAATGAGGGGAAGGAGGCTGTTCTCGCCCGAGTGTGCGTGAACAACGGTAAGAGCTTCATCAGCGAAGCCATGTTCCGAAAGCTCCCAAAAGATCCAGCCATTCCCACATTTAAATTGATTGATCAGTGGGAAATGGGCCTGGAAACTCCCAATTCCAAACATCTCCTGCCTAGCAGGTGTATGCTCAGAATTTCTATAGGTAACAAAAGCATAGAACATAATTGTTGGGTCGTGCGAGATGTCCCTGCTGCATTCTATTTAGGCAGTGACATTCACAATCGTTTTGCCATTAATTTGGACCTGATAAATTACAAAGCCTGGTCCCGACTAGGGGGAAATCCCATGGACTTTGATGATTCAGAAAAAAGCATTTTGGTCAGCCCAATTGCTGCCGTATGCAGTTGAAGTTCAAATTGGAGAGGAAGTCACCATCCAGAAAGGACCCGACAATTCTCCTGGAAGTGAAAGTTAAAAGGGGACAAAATTGAAAAACCCTGATGCTTACATACATCTAAATGCTTCTCTCCAACAGCAAGGGTTGGGGGTAAACCCAACACCATTAGTCAACATAGAACATGACACCATTCCAATAGAGGTGGATAACAGCGACTTAAGAGTATTACTCTAGCCGCAGGCACCATTATTGGAATGGCGGTTGATGACCGACATTTTCTCCATTGATTTAGGAAATGAACTGTTAGGACCAATCCCCAAGGACTGTTTTGACAGTGACAGTGATGACAATACAACACCAGACAGGATTTTTACCCGCATGGGGGAACTTCCTGGTGTACACTTCCTGCCCTTATGGTAAGGAAGATGTGACTTGTGACTTCAGGAGGGATGAGGTGATTTTCCAGGTCCATGAGGGCTGCCTTTCCCACCTGAAGCCTCCGGTCCAAATCAGCACTCTGACCAGGGACTTCTCCACCCAGCTGGAGGAGGCCGCTGAGATAGCCAAACCAGAAGTCTTTCCAGGCTTCAGGCAGATGGTGGAAGAGCGAGTCAACCTAGCTGATGCCTGTGAGACTCCAGAGCAAAAGCAAAAGTTGAAACAGGTGTTTTTAGATTTTCAAAATCTCTTTGCGGTGGACTTGTATGACTGTGGTCGCACCGAAATCCATACTACAACAATTCACACAAACCCTGGAATGACTCCAGTGTTTGTGAAGCAATATCGCTTGCCTCTCGCATCCATGGAGTCCCTGACGGAAATCATCAAAAACTTGAGTCCCGTGGGATAATTCGTCCAGTCCACAGCATCTTTAATAATACGGTGCTGGGACTTTAAACCGAACGGCCAGTGGAGACTCTGTGCTGACCTTAGGGAGCTCAATAAACGGGTCCCTATTCCCGATGGCCTCTCCCATACATTGACCCAGGACTGGCCCAGATCCAGGGGTCAAAGGTAACACTGCCATTGACCTGACCAATAGGTACTGTACTGTGCCTGTCAGTAGGGAGGACCAATACAAGCTGGCCTTTACCTTCGGGGGCAGCAGTGCACGTGGACCTGAACTCCCTCGGATACATCAACTACGGCAACAAATTCAACATCTTCCTACATAAGGCCATGGGTGAAAGGGGTAACCTGGACTATGTGGATGATGTCTTGATAAAAAGCTCAACTGTGGAGGAACATATAGTGGAGATCCGTTATGTTCTGACCCAGTTGAGGGTTGCCGGAGCAAAAATGGCCTTCCAAAAGGCACAGTGGTGCAGGACCCATGTCAACTTCTTGGGGCATGTGATAACCCCTGAGGGTCTCTGTCCACAGGAAAAGAAAGTGGAAGCACTCCTAAAACTGAAAGACCCCACAACTCTGCGTGAGCTAAGAAGCCTCCTTGGACTGACTAATTACATTAGGAAGTTCATTGAGAATTACGCAGAGATCACAAGACCGCTGATCCATCTGTTGAAGGGAGGGGGGGTCAAGTGTGAGTGGGGTCCAGAACAATCCGAGGCAGTAAGACAACTCAAAAGAAGCCTCTCACAAGCACCTTGTCTAGCTTACCCTGTCAAACAAGGAGTTCTTCTTGGAGACAGGGTTCTCAAATTCATGCTTGACAGCAGTATTATATCAAAAGCATGACAAGGTCAATAAAGTATCTCCTATGCAAGTAAGACGTTATCTCTGTGGAGGAAAAATTCAACAATTGTGAGAAGGCACTCCTGGCAACGGTGTGGGCATTGAAAAATTACCGCCCGTTCATCCAGGGGGAACACATCATAGTGGAGACTCCACACCAGCCTTTGTGTTAGGGAGAATTCTCTGTTTAGGCTGAATTTCCTAACCTAGTGAGTCCCCCAGCAGCTTTGCTGGATTTCTGGAGTTTGTTTTTTTCTCCTGCCAAGAGTGAGACTCTTTTTCTCCCACTCTTGGACATGATTTATGGTGTTCCTTTGACTGTTAATGTGTTTTATGGGCTATGGGGTCCTTTACTCCATAGGGTCTCATGTGTTTTACTATGTGTTTACACAGCACCCTCAGTGCAGTAACACAGGGTGTCATAGTGACACCCCACCATAGACTCCATACCCTGGGACTGACTACTGTCTCCCAGGGCATGTAAAGTCACCATTGGCTTTACTAGTCCCAAATTATTAACAGAACCAGTACAAACCATCATATTGTGGACGTACTGGTAGGGCAATTCGATTGCCCGGGGTCTGTTGTACGAGGGGGCACTGTCCCGTCCCCCCTCATCGAGTTTTGGCTGGTGCAGTGGATACTACTTTTTATATTCGACTGCGAATATATTCCTATGGGATTTTCCATTGTTCGAAGCTAATACTTTTTAACATAGCCTCAGACATACCGCGGTTTATTAAATTAATATTAATTCACCGGTTGGTAGTTTTGCCAGGACTCGGTTTTAAATGGCGTTTGTGTTCGCCTCTGTAACTCCAAACCGAAGGTTGAGCCCTTTGTTCCACTTTTGGCGGGCTTCTCCACAGAAGCCTCCAAAAGTGGTGCCACTCTGTCTGGGTACCACAGGGGGTGTGGAGGGGTTTAGGCCCGACTGGACCGTAGGAGCCGGCCGGCTCACCACTTAGCATGTTTGATTGACAGCTAGGCTGAGTGAATGGGGGTTTGCTGCATAAAAGCAGGGCTTTTGGGACTGGAACTTCAGAAGTCGCCACAGGACCTGAGAATCCGAGAGGAGAAGCTGAGCCGACCTGCTACGACGACACCACCGGTGGAGCCCTGCTGAACCGACTCACCACTTCCCACGACAGGAGATTCTTGCTGGAGAGTCTTCTTCCCTTGACTGGTGGGACAACCAGTTTACCTCTTTCTCGCATCCAGGACGCTTGTGGTCGAATTCGCCCGTGCCAAGCACCCCGGCAACCGGATAGCCACTTACCACTGGACCGCAAATAAAGGACCGCTCCTTTAATTGAGAACTCCGCGGCTGTTTCTTCCCTGGCAGTGCAACGGACTCCTGTCTTCCTCCACGACGAGATCCTCTCTTCCCCGGACGAAGCACCGACTTGCACCGCTGCCAGGAACAACTGCCCCGCTGGAGCGTTCTCACCACTTTAAGGTACCGTGTCCGCCAGGCCTCCCTTCTAAAGATTGCTACAAGGTAACATAACTCCTTAACCTTCTGGACTGGGCTGGCCCTGACCTTCTAACTGGTCCCTTTCTTTGGTCCAACTTCTTTTGAACCATTTACAAGACTTTGTGCACTTTAACCGTGTGACCTTGGACACATTTCGTTTGATCCTCTTAAAGTGGATCCGGCTTTCTGAACTCTAACTTCACGGTTTTATTCTGCCTTCCTCTCTTGCTGTTTCTTTGAAAGTGTTGGGATCTGTTTCAATTTATGCTCTGCTTTCTCTCCCTTTTAAACGAATTATTAGAGTGCCATCTGCGTTAAGCGCTCACCGCTGTCTGAAAATAAGTGGGCTTTACTTAGACTTGTCTAATATTCTTTAAGGGAGTGTATATCTTTTAGTGACTGTGTTTTTGAATTGCTTATATTAGTGCCTGTGTGTTTTTCTAGATGTGTTTTAAATAAATAATTATATCTCTTTTACACCAAGCTCTGGTCAGTGTTTGCTTGTTCTACTGTGTTCTTTTGACCTATTGTGAATACTCTGTATACTGCCTAACTCTTTTTGAGGAAGTCTGACTGCTCAGCCACAGCTACCAAGTGAATCTGTGTGGTACAGACTGCTACCAAGTGGGTTTACTGCCAAACACCTGTAGTCTTAAATCTTTGCAGTGGTCCTTAAGGGAACTCACAGGTTTCTGCCTAAACACTTTGCAATACCGTCCAAAGTGACAGAATCCAGGCCGGAATATGAGTAATCCAGAATTACTTCCTGGATTCTGTCAATGCAAGGCTTTCCTGTGAGGTCAGATATGGCCAAAACAAGAAGAGTCCCTCGCGCAAGGTCTAGCTGACTCGCATGATTGTGCAGACAAAACTGTCCCAAGGACGAAAGTCTTAAAACCCAGGACGACATGGAAAGGTGTACCTGAATTCGCCGCACAAAGTCTATGAAGAAGACAAGTGCGAGGGAATACCCACAGTTTATGTGGACGGGTGCTCCTACCATTTGATCACAACAGGGAAAAGAAACTGGTGGCCGGCATTGGAATGCCTGGGTGAATGATGCCTCGCAACCCTCCGCCGGGTACAAAATCGGTCCCGACACTACTCAGGTGGCGGAGATGATGGCAGTTCATCAAGCCATCCTCACTGCCGTCCATCACCAACTCCACAAACTGGTCATAATCACCGATTCAGATTATGTCCGGAACGGGTTAGTGGTGCACTTGGTTAATTGGAAAACCAGAGGCATGCTATGTGCTAATAACAAACCGCTTAAACATGGCAAGGTAATCCAAATTATTGATGATCTGGTCACCTCTAGTGGGATGACCATCTATTGGAAGAAGATCCAGGGTCATTCCAGAATAGAGGGGTCAGACAAAACTGGAAACGACCTGGCTGATCAGTTGGCCAAAACCGGAGCCATCCAGGGGGATCTCCTTGAGATCGAGTCCCTGTTGGGGAAAATCCAGGTCACTGCTATAACTAGGTCCCAGACAAATGCTCACAATGAACTCTAAACTGCCCAGTGGAGTAAGGAGACCGTAGATGGTGATTAAATCACAGCACAAAAAGGGGATCCGATTGTTGGAAAATGTTATCAACACATTGAGGACCCTGAGAACTTTCCCCTGACGGATACCGACTACATTGGGAAAGAGGACCTCAGGGTGTTGATGAAATGTCCAAAAATGTTTCAAATCCAAGACAGTTTGTTGGTAAGGAGATCCATCTCTGGCTCTGACCAGTGGATGGTACCTACCTCATTCCGAAGCCTGATGCTTAGTCACGCCCATGATGCGGCCACAGCCGGTCATCGGGGGTTTCACACTACTTTAGAAATCTTGCAGGAGGTTGTCTACTGGCCACACATGGGGCAGGATCTCGACCAATATTTGAAGGGATGTCTTGTGTGTGCACAATTTCAGCCAACTTCACTCACATACCGAGCTCCCCTCCAGAAGAGGGGGATGACACTGCCTTGGTCAGATTTACCAGTAGATTTCATCGGGCCCGTGATTCGCTCCTCTAGGGGGAACAAGTACATGTTAACAGTAACATGCTTGTTTACCAAATTGGTGGAATGTCTCCCGGCCCCAAACTGCAAGGCAGAAACAGCAGCTGCCCTGATGATAAACCACATCTTCTCGCGTTTTGGCCTACCCCAAAGGCTTGAGTCAGACCAAGGTAGTCACTTCACCAGCGAAGTGATGACAAAGATGTGGGAGATACATAGGGTAAAAGGAAACTTCACATTGCATACCGCTGTCCTCTAGTGGGGGAGTTGAGAGGTACAATAAAACCATTGTGAACATTCTAAAAAAGTTTGTGGCAGACTATGGGCCAAGTTGGGACATCCGAATACCGCTTGTCCTGATGGCCATCAGATCTACACCTTCTTCTGCGACCAAGATATCTTCATTTGAGCTGATGACTAGACAAAGGATGGTGCTACCTCAGCATCTGCTCTATATAACACAAGAGCAGACACTGATAAACTCCTCCACAACTCATGAGTATGTTGAGAATCTAAGAAAACACCTTCAACATGCTTTTGCGTACGCTCAGCGGAATCTGGAAAAATCTGCAGAGGGTATGAAGACTCAATATGATTTGAAAACAACCTAAAAGGAATACCAATTAGGAGACAGGGTCTACGTGTACAATTTCCGAAGGAACCAGACCAAAGAGAGGACATTTTTACCAAGATGGCGCGGTCCTTTTGAAATTGTAGATACATTTCATCTGTCGCCTATAGAATCCACATCCCCAAAGGAGAACTGACAGAAGAGAAGTGGGTCCATATTAATCAGCTAAAAAGTTGTCACCCTAGGTACACTTTGCAGCAAATTGAGGAGCCAAGAGAAAATCAAATAGAGGAGACATCTGAAGCATGAGAATAAGAAAAAGAAGAACCAGAAGGACAGATAGATTTATAGGTATAATTATTTAACAGGAGTATTTTTCATCATTTGTCTTTGTTGTATAAATAATGTCATTATTGAATGCATGTGTGTCCCACTGCTGTCCCCCCCCTGGAGGGCAGTCATTGAGAAATGTAGTAACTGGTTTGTGTTTATTTAATAGCTTCGTACTGGTTCCGCCCATTCATCACCAAGAAGGACCCCCCCCCCGGACCGGGAAAGGAAAGAGCCAAGGAAAAGCTGCGGATGTCGCTCCACACTACGAGAGACAATGGGAGGACCGTGGAGTACCGCTCTCTGATGAGGAAGGAATCCACCTGATGAACCCCGTTTGGTCCACCTGATGAACCCCATTTTGTCCTACAGATGAATCCCACTTTGCCTACTGTCCCTCGACAAGGAATCTCAGAGTCTGGGGTGGGGATTTGGTGGATTTACCCACTCAGTAGTACTCCCGTCCATAACAAAACTGCATTTCAGCAGAAACAGCAGAATGGCTGCGCTGGCTCCTTTGAGCACCACTGCCTCACACCAAAACTGCATTTTGCAGAAACAAAAAGATGGCTGCACCATCTTGCCAAGCACATATTCGGCAGGATGGAACAAGGGGGCACACTGAAAAAGCCTGCCAGTGTGTTGCTTACATGTACAAAATAAGGGGAGTGAAAAAGCAGTGCTGCTTTGCTGCAAGCCCAAAGTTCCATTGAAAAAGGGAATATTTCACATTGAAAGGATGCTGCTCTGCACCTGTGTTCCTGATATTCTACATTTATCCTGCCAGATTCCAGATCCCACTGCAAGGCCAAAGCATTGCTGATCTTATCCCCAGCAAGGCCTCAATCAAGAAAATCCCACTAAAAAAATCCCACTAACCAAAGGGAAAAGCTGTGGTTTTCTTTTGGGAAGCATCCTGAGACCAGCCTGTTTTTTTTTTGCCCACTTACTGCATGCCTGCTGCAACCCCGCCATCCAGCTGTCCTTGTTATACGGTGACCAGACCTTTTCCCAGCTGTCTTTTGCCAGGAGAGTCTGCTGCTACCTGGTGACCCGAGCCCGGGAGTCTAGAACCCGGTTGACTGTTCCTAATCCCAAATTTAAGAGCAGACTGTGAGTATTCCACATCCCATGAAACATAGTCTACCCCATCTTGACTTTTGTCTTTGTTCCACTCTCTAAGCAACCCTATCCATATCCATATCGCGGCCACCAGGGGTTTTTGTCTGACTGTTCTCTTGGTATTGTTTGACCTTTTGTAAAAAATGGTTATGAATATTCTGACACCAGACATCGTTTGTTAGGCAGAATCCTGTGCAGTGCTCTTAGGGACCACTACACACAATTAAGACTACAGGTGGCAATACAAGTTTTACCTTTGGTACAAGCCTGTACTACTATGTTAAAGTGGTAGCAGTAGCGGAGCAGGCAGGCTTATCTCAAGAGTATATGAGCAGTAGCAGAGATTACACAAAGGGACCACAATTACTGTGACTCAAGCAAACACTGACTCAAGGTTTCAGGTAGAAAAATATAAGTACATTTATTTTTAAACCGTTTGTTATAAACACGACACTTCTTTTAAATTTAAAAAACACACGTAAAATACACTACAATTAACCAATTCACTTTGTACGGTATAAATCAAGGTAAGTACCCTGTGTTTGAACGGACCGGTATAATGAAACAATACATGTTATCGTGAATACGATTGCGATCACTTTTTGACAGTTCGGTCTACTAAATAAACGCGTATCCGCGGCAAGAAATGCTACCGGGGCAAAAACACACTTAGCATCTGAGATACCCAGAGAGAGTTGGGGGCAAAAGTCAAAGGCAATACTTTTGTTAGGCAGACCGAATCGAACAACACTCCTAGACAGAAATGTAAGAGTCAAGAGGCCGGAGCCAGTATCAAGTGGAACCGGGTTCCTGTTGTCGAGGATCACACAGTCGGATAGTTCACGATTCAACGTAGCCAAGAGTACTGTGATATTGTCAATGTTCGGAAACAAAAGTTATAAGAAGGAGGAAAAAATAAGGGCAAGCCTTATAGACGAGAAATAGGGATTCACCCAAATTTCTCAAGCAGGACACAGTACCTTTTCACTGAAGAAGCTGGTGCCACGGCAGTTGTTCCTGGTAGTTTCCTGCAGACCCATGATTCCTGGCTTCGGCACGAAGAAGAACGATGAAGGGGGTCTACACCACACAGGGATGAGGCCGGCAGCAGCGACGATGAATAAAAGGTACGCTCCTTAAGAACAGGAGAGACTCTTTAGGTGGCTATCTGGACCACTACAGCAGTGTGCAGCGATTTCGACCACGAAGGGGGCCTCTGTCTGAAGAAGGTGAGCTGGTTATCCCCACCAGGCTCAAGGGAAGAAGACTCCGGACTGGACCTTCTCTTAGTCGTTGAAGGGTAGATAGCTCAGGACTGCAGCAGGGCTTCACCGGGACGGGATAGTTTCAGCAGTCGACCTCTTCTCCGCTTCTCTTCGGTTCCTTGTAGTTCCAGTGGCGACTCTCTGACTTCCAGCCTAAGGGACCTGCCTTTTATGCGAAAATCCCCCATTCACACAGCCTGGCTGTCAATCACGCAGCAGGGGTTTGTCCAGCCCGGACAACCACCTCAGCCAATCATGAAAAAGTGCAACTTGGGTTTCCTAGGATACCCTGTGCAGGGGGTGACTACACCCCTCCCTCACATTCAGCCCACCTAGACACCCAGGCGCCTAGAGGAGGGCTTCTTGGCAGAAGCCGCCAAAAGACAATGAACAAAGAAGGCAAACCTGGTTTGCCACCGCAAAGTAAAACACAAGAAGGATTTTAACAAAAAGAAATGGCGAATAAACTGCACCGGAGCCAAAAGAAAAAGGATTTGGTCAAGCGGGTTTGTTCGAGGCTAACACAATAGCCTACAATATTACCACAGTATATAAGATAATCGCGGTAGGAAAATTAGGGTAGATACCACTGCCACCAGCCATGTCTAAATGTTAAAAGCAAACAATGCTCTAGGAGGTACAGATAAAAAGGGCTAAGAGTTAACCCTTCCAGTACTCCATGTAAGATGGGGTACTGGATCTGTGGTTAATTTAACTAAGTAAAGTTAATGGCAACTTTACCCTTTTCTGGGGGACGGTAGTCACCTCAGAAATGGAGTCGGTGGGAGTCTGAACGACAACCCTGTGTTACTGCACTGAAGGTGCTGTGTAACACACAAAAGAAGGGGGCTACTGAAGTGGTGTACTCCAGAGTCCAAAATCACAAAAAACAGGTAAAAGACACATAGCAAAACATGGGTAAGAGGGGGGAAAAGCTCACGCTCTTACCAAGTGGAAAGAAATAACTCCAGAGATCCAGCAAAGCTGCTGAGGGACTCACTAGGTGAGGGAAATTATCCATGACATGAGAATTCTCCCAACATCGTTGATGCTTAAATGTGATTCCTGAGGCTTACCCTTCAGTTTACCAAGAATCTGAAATAATTCTTTAGTGCTGGATTTGGCCTCCAGGATACGCTCCTCAAGTGTAACTTTTTTTGCTGCAAAAATGGTGGCTTTAAAATACTTGACTGCTTCCTTATAAAGGGTCATAGTGGTAGCGGTCGGAGATTTCCTCCAGCCTCTTTCAGCAGCCATTTTAAGCTGTCTGGCTGCAAGAACCTCAGGAGAAAACCACTGGTTAATAGGCCCCTGTGTGTTCTTTTTGCTAAAGGCATTTTTTAATGGTACCAATTGATCAAATACACCATTTAAGATATTGCGCAGTTGTCTTGATATGGGCAAAATCTTCCTCGGGGCCAGCCCTTTGAGAGCAAAAAATACCCAATTCAGCCCAAAATACAGGTTCTATTGTGCCGAGCAGTGAACTCATGCTAGTGACAAATGACACCTTCAATAAGTTTTAGTATTTATTCTAAACAGTGAATTTCATTTACTTTTGGGATTCAAGTTAGAGAAGATTACAAAGCACAAAACTTAGAGAAATGCATATAGTAGAAACATAGAACTTAGAAAAACATAGAGAAACATAGAGAAACACAGTCTTCGCCCCTTCAATCAGCACTGGGAGACCCTGGCCTCATAAGCTAGCTGTAAGAAGCCCCGCCTCAGAGGACAGAGCTGCTGGTGCCGTCAGAGCCTCCAAATTCCGGGCACTTGATCTTGCTCGAACCAAGTCCACAGGTCGATCTCCCACCTGAGTCATGTGCTGAGCATGCATATTTTATAATCTCGTGCTGTCCTGTCCATGACGCACAGTTCCAGAACTTTCCCTGTGCCAAAATATAGGCTGGCTCATGGAAAACGCAGCTCTGGTGAATTTCCACTGTGCCTCCTTTTTCTGCGCCCCTCCCTGGAGCCATCTGCGCGAAAGCTCAGGAATGTCTTATCAGTGCTTCCCAGAGAAAGGGAGATTAGCTTAGGGGCATGCAGGGGCTACCGTTAGTGAGGGCAGAATATTCTAAGAGGAAGCCGGGATGTATTTACCCCATCTGCAAGCTCTAAAAGGCATGCATCATAGCTTAGTGTTCATAGCCGCTTTAGACTGGCTATCTAAGCGCTAATATTAGGTGCCATAATGTTCCAAACACTCCATAAATGTCTATTAGCTACAGAGCTGGGGCCCTCGCCCTGCTGTCTCTCAACAATGCATAATGTGACCCATCACTCCTACTAGGCCAGCATATTCCTTGTAGCTCACTACTGCATAATGGTAGTGTTACAACAGACTACTGTCAGCATTTTGGCACATACTTTGAATACACTATTGGCTTTCAGCGGCTAATGCTGTTCATCTAAAGCCTGATTGGCAAAGTTGCAATTTTGCTTATCACTACATTCCACCCTATTCAAAGTGTGTGCGACAATGCCTGACTAATACTCATCATATAGTATTTAGTGCAGTGATAAAAGACCTTGGGGCTTTGCAAGAGGTTTAAGCAAACTATCTTCTAGCGGTTAGTCAGCGTGGCATGCAAGGTTAGTAAACACTACCTAAACAAAAATGTACACAAAGTGAACAGTGACATATACCCCTTGCCAAACCTGGCTACACAAAAATACTACACAAAGTGAACATGGGCATTTACTCTAGCCAAACCTGGCTTACACAACAATACCTAATAATTATTGTATAACTGATTTGTCAGTTTAAAAAGCAGCATGGCAGTTAGAAATGTCAAGGCAATCCGGTGTAGTCTAATCTACAATGCACTATTGCATTTATGTATGGTTACCAATTCTAAACCTGGCAGCCTTTCACTCTTACGGGCCTACCCTCCCCTTGATCCCAGGGCATTCAAACGTGACTATGGGTGTGTGACTTGACACTTCCCCTATATATGTGGAACCCAACCAGAAACCATCTAATTTCGTGAACAAGGTGAACCCATGGGCACCAGGTTATCAAAATAAAAACAATTCTACTCATTTGCATTAAAGCATGGCATGTGTTATTCATGCAATCAAAAGCAAGCAATTTGATCCATATGTATGTGGTAACTGTAGCTCTGTGTGCCGTGTGTTGAGGATTGGTCGCCCCACCCAAGTAAAAAGCAACACTTGCTGATTTAACAATGTTTGCATAAAATGCATCATGTGTATTTAGCAGTCTTGTTGACCTGCCCTATTGGCAGAAAAAATGTCTTCATACCTAAAATTCTGCCATCTCAGTGGTTGCCAATACTTGTAGCAGTGTTGGGCGTTATCAATGGGCCCACTAGGCCAGAAGTTCTATAGCAGAGCTGGCCATCAGAACCATAGTTGCTAGCTTATTGTGCACAGTTTCTATGTCTCAAGCATATTATAGCTCCTGTTACTCCCCGCTGCTCCTGCAATTAATGAATCTAGCTCCCTAGCTACGCGCACTCTTAGTGATGGGCCATAGAAATGGACTCATTTGTAGCAGCTTGGTAGTACTTAAGGAAACATTGCCTCGTGATAAATCTATGTCTAAGTGTATCCTGTAATAATAGAGGTGTGCATTATCAGCCCTACAATTTAAATGTTGCTTTACTACTGGAAATCTACATGTTCACAGGTGTCTACCTTGTGACTTGGAGAATACCCTTCTCCAAGTGAGATATCTACCATATACAATATTAGTTTTAGCTATAAACACCATACTACCATCCGGGCAGTGGCTGTTTCATCACACCATTGTGTAAAATGCATTTAGTCAAGTTATAGTCCATAAAATCTTGCGCGAGGAACACTCGCTGCAGTTCTTGGTCAGAAAAAACATCACATTAAACAAATTAAACAAATAGTTGTATCCATTCACTGAAACATTTGGGCTAGGATTTATAGACACCAATCATATGAGTCAGTGAACAAAGATGTCTGACAGATGTGCCAGGCCAGTACACTAGCAATTCATGTGGATACTCATTTGTAGCGCTTTTCCAAAGAATTATTCCAAATGTCTACAATCAAAAGGTGACTCTTTGCATTAGTGTGCTGGAGGACAGCTGTCCCCACTAAACATGAAACTGGTTGGTTTAACAAAAACCGTGTCACACACTGTTGTCATAAAATCAAATATCAAGTCAGTCATGGTTTTCATTTACCTGCCTTAAGCTGGCTGTAAAAGTATCCAGTGTTTTCAAAGGTTACCATCTCAAATTAGAGCTCACACACTTGGCAGCATTACTTCAATTAAGAATCTTAACCTATGCACAGTTGACTTTGATGTGCGCACTCATTTTATCTCAAAAATAAATTACGCTCCTACTTGCATAATCCTGCTGCCCAACAATTCATAAATCATTTTTCCTGCCTACGTGCAACGTAGAAGTTGTTTTTTTTTTCTTTCAAAAAGCAAAGCATCTCTGGTTAAAGCAATTCAGTTGGAAGAGCAAAAATTTTGTTTTTTCAGATTCATCTCAAAAATGCATTTAAAAAACAATTTTTCAATGTGTTAGCATTCAAGTGCTGTGTCACACAGCTGTTTGTGGTGCATGATGTTACAGTCCACAACTCATTGTCCACAGTCCTTTAAACAAGAAAGGCAAAACTATATCACCAGGTTATTCCCAGCAAATGATCATTTGAATGTGCAGCATCAAATGTTTGATAACTAGCCAAGTCTGCCACCGTGCCAGTTCAGCAAAAGTTATTACTTTTTTGGACACCTTTCGCAGGTTGCAGAACAAATGTACTCATACGTCATGCATGTTAGCAGCATTGAGTGCGGTGCAGGATAGGTTCAACGTGACTCGCTTTCTCTGAGAATGCGTCTGCTTGACTGATCAGTGTCACCCGCAAATTGCACACATCTACCCCAATCATGGGACGCAACTGTCTTGCTTTTTTGCCTAGGCAAAATACAAACAGAAATGTTAGGATGTCATCAAAACTTCAATATCAGCGTTATCCACCCCTTCCCTTAACACCACCCCCACCTTCAGAAGTCTCATCAGGTAACTACACACTTTATCATTGCTACTGCAATTATTTGTCACCCTTCTGCATGTTTCTGGGGGCTTTATTTACACTCAACCCATACAGGGTGTAACTGCCTAATCACAAACTCATTTGTGCAATGCGATCATAGTTGGTCAATGGGTTACCTCAGACTGATCTGTGCTTTTACAAAAGCCATATAATAAGTACCCAGGTCGCACTTCTCAATGGATCAATGCTTTTCCTTTGTTCATCAGAGCGATCACGAATGCCAGGCGCCAACTTGCTTCCAGTGTCTCATGATCTTGATTTAGGTTGCCCTGCTGGCATCACTCCATATTTCAAAGGTAAAGTCTTTCAGTCCAATACCACCTGCAGTTGCACAATCAGCTTTGTTTATTTTTCTCCATACAGCTAGTGTCTTTCAAGCCTCTGGTTTTCCACTTGTCATTTTTCCAAAGGGTGTCTGCTGATTTCTTGGGCCACCCCTTTGAGCGCGATAGTCTGAATCAGTTCCTTTTGTTGCTTCAACAATCATTCATTCTTGCACTAAGCCGTGAGGCTTCTGGATCATGGCTAATGTGCAGTGTTCATGTTATACTCCAAAGCCCCGCTCTGCATGTTGTTTCTTGCAAAACGGCTACCTTTGTCAGTTTGCTTCCATCTGGAACCACCATAATGTCTTTGTCAGTTACTCCAGCCTGGCAATGTAGCTTGCATTTTTGCCAGCTGTGTATTTTCACTTCTCAAAGCGCCTAGAGGTTTCTTCTCCGTGCACAGCGCTTTACTTCAGTTCACATCACATGGAGCACTGGGATGCAGCTTGCACAGCAATGTCTCTTCACTTCACTTCACATCACATGGTGCATGGGGATGCCAGCTTGCCATGGCAATGTCTCTTGAAATGGGCAGCTGTCTTTTCTTAGCCATTCACAGATGCACAGGTTCCACAATGTTCAGATGCGATGTGCCCATTCTGCCATTCTGCATGTAGCATTTGTTTTCCTTCCAGTGTTGATACTGGGCAAATTCTTTACTTCTGCTCAGCTCTGTTTTTGCATGCCGGTGGTTAGAAAGCATGCGTACATCAGCATGTGTACGGTAGATTGTGCTCTTGTTCATTTTCTCACTCACAGCAATTATTGCCTTCAGTTCTGTTTCAGCATTTCTGTCTTTGCACCCCCCTCCTCAGTTTTTGCTCACACTGACGGTGTCTCTCACAGGGGATGGAATGCAGGAATGTCATTGTTTATCTTTCATTTGCACAGGGCAGCGCCATGAGCACGCAGCAAACTTATCTCTTTGTCTATAATTCTTAAACGGTGGCGACTTCAATGGAAGGCACTCATTTCAGACAGTTCACCCAGATTAACTCTTTCCTGCACTGTTCCAGCAACTCAGAAAAGCTCCCATATCTGCCAGCTTCTGTAAACACCATTTCACTAAACAGGAGCTCAGTATTCTGCTTTTTTCTGCCTTCCTCCAACAGTTTTTCTTTTCTTCGCGCACCTCGCCCAAGGCAGTGCAAGTTATCTTCAAGGCACAAGCTCTGCACACACAGCAAGACTCTTATTTTCAAAAGAGGCACTTTTTCTTGTCATCAGATTTTACTCCATGTAATTTTGCCAAAATGTCAAAGCGTCTTTTAGCCTGTCTTGAACTGATCAATGTCCCATTTAAAAGCATACGTTTTTTTTTCTTTTTCCTCGTAACCTTGTAGTTTGGCTTCACAAGCTCACTCCAATGCAATGTGCGATCTTTCAAAAGAACCCGCAACCCACTTAAATCTTTGTGCTGTCTTATCACACACAGATTTTTCATTCTGTTGTACCATTGCCAGAATATAACCACTTATTTCAGTGCATTTAAAAAATGCCATGTGTAGTGCAGCTCCCTGCACGTTTTTTTTTCTCTGCAAGAGCAACCCACACTCTATATTGCTTGTGGGCCGTTAATGTGTCAACAACATTTTTTCACCATGTACCACAGTTAACAGGTCACTATTTCCAAAACATACATCACTTATAACGCAACAGTACAAATCCATGGCATAGCATGGGAACAGTCAAAAATACTCCAGGGGCAATTTAGAAAAATATAAATTGTTTTTTTCCCCCAAACCATTGCAAACTGATATTGCAATTTCAAATCAATACACAAAAATCGAAAATCCAAATACCATTCACTCACTTCCTTTTTTAAGTGAGTCTCTCACCCATTATAAGCATGGCACAGCTAAAATGCAATATAGTCATTTTAGTGTGTTTCCTTTAAACACAATGCACACCGAGCACATGGAATTTACAGTTGCCAAAGAAAAACAAAACCTTTAGGCTCTCAGCACAGATGTTACTCTTTCTCCTAAACACGGCTCATTCCCCACGTTATCTTCAGGAATGTCAACACTTCAAAAGCATACATTTAAAAAAGCGAACCTTCGCCTCCGTACATTACAGCCCCCACTCGCTAGCACACTGGGGCTGAATCAATGGTTGAATTACTGTTCACAATTTGCATGTCAAATCCTCGCAACTATTTTCCCTGCCCTCATGACAGAATAGAGTTGAGAACTCCGTCTCACTTTGCATTTCAAATTACAACTTTAAACTGGGGAAACCGCATGATAAAATTCTTTCCTTAATTGAACATACATCTTTTCTTGACCATTCATCGGAGCGCTTTAAAACAAGCCATTTCCCGCTTGTTTATCGCCTTGTACTCCCTGGCTCCATTCCCAAGCAATAAAGTCAGTCACGACTGATTTACTGAAGGGAGTCTTAACCACACAAGCTATCGGCCACGGCAAGCCGACACAACGCTGCTGTCTTTTGAAGTCTCAGAGCTGCAGTGAGACCACCAAGGAAATGCGACAGCCTGCTCCTCACTCTGCACTGTGTTCTCTTCACACAATTTGTCATTTCACAGCAAGGCACTGCTCTTCACAAATTCCACCGCTGCCACCAAATGTCTTGATATGGGCAAATCTTCCTCGGGCCAGCCCTTTGAGAGCAAAAAATACCCAATTTCAGCCCAAAATACAGGTTCTATTGTGCCGAGCAGTGAACTCATGCTAGCTGACAAATGACACCTTCAATAAGTGTTTTAGTATTTATTCTAAACAGTGAATTTCATTTACATTTTGGGATTCAAGTTAGAGAAGATTACAAAGCACAAAACTTAGAAGAAATGCAAAATATAGAGAAACATAGAACTAGAAAAAACATAGAGAAAACATAGAGAAACACAGTCTTACGCCCCTTCAATCAGCACTGGGAGACCCTGGCCCTCATAAGCTAAGCTGTAAGAAGCCCCGCTCAGAGGACAGCGCTGCTGGGTGTGCCGTTCAGAGCTCCAAATTCCCGGGCACTTGATCTTGCTCGAACAAGTCCACAGGTCGATTCCCACCTGAGTCATGTGAGCATGCATATTTTTATAATCTCTGTGCTGTCCGTCCATGACGCACAGTTCCAGAACTTTCCCTGTGCAAAAATATAGGCTGGCCTCATGGAAAAACCCAGCTCTGTGAATTTCCACTGTGCTCCTTTTTCTGCGCCCCTCCTGGAGCCCATCTGCGCGAAAGGCTCAGGAATGTTTTATCAGTGCCTTCCCAGAGAAAGGGAGATTAGCTTAGGGGCCATGCAGGGCTACCGTTAGTGAGGCAAGAATATTCTAAGGGAAGCCGGATGTATTAACCCCATCTGCCAAGCTCTAAAAGGCATGCACTCATAGCTTAGTGTTCATAGCGCTTAAGACTGGCTTATCTAAGCGCTTATATAGGTGCCATAATGTTCCAAACACTCCAAAATGTATATTAGCTACAGAGCTGGGGCCCTCACCCTGCCTGTCTCTCAACAATGCATAATGTGACCTATCACTCCTACTAGGCCTGCATATTCCTTGTAGCTCACTACTGCATAATGGAAGTGCTACAACAGACTACTGTCAGCATTTTTGGCACATACTTTGAATACACTATTGGCTTTCAGCGGCTAATGCTGTCATCTAAAGCCCTGATTGGCAAAGTTGCAATTTTGTGTATCACTACAGCAGTTCAGCTGTATATAAGTCCAATGTGCTGCTATTATCATTTGCCAAAACTAAGGGCGACATGATGGCTGAAAATGATTCCAACGAAACCTTGTGAATGCATCTGCATAGTGTAGGTAAATCTTGTGCACATACTTTTTTATATTGATTTCTGGGTAACATAATCTGGAAAGCTATAGTGCTATGGTCAGACCAGCAGCAGGATTCCACCTCTGTAGGCGAAATAACCTGCAGTCTGGCTAGGATCCAATTCCAGAGTGTTACCTGGTGAGTGGGAGCTGTAACACATTGTTTGAAGCCAAGGCTATCAAAGAGGTTGAGAACAGCACTGGCCTCCTTATCTGCCAAATTGTTGGCCCAGAGATTGAGGTCTCCAGCAACAAGAAATGGAAATCGACCAATGATGACACTTTTCCAGTATGCTGCTGCAACATTATTTCTGTGAGGCCAACCTCACGAGCAGGGGATTCTGGAATGGACCATTGATTAGTGTTGAAGTCTAATGGCAGCCGCCTATGTTTCGACCAGCTCATGAGAGATGGCCGGGGCCAGAATTGAAACATCCGAAACCAGGTCACCCTCGTGTAGCATGTCATCAGAAACCATGGATCCCAGGTTACCTTCTATTTGTAGAGGACCTGGTTTATGTTACCAAACACTCCCCCAACGGTGTCTCCTTGTTTACTGCACAAGGGGGTTCCATGCTCAAGGACTTCCCCATCTGTCAGTAATTTCCGTACCCCCTTTGCCAGGATCTGTGGATGCTGCTAAGGGTAATGAGGCCGGGCCCAAGGAGGGGGAGGGAACAGGTATCTATTCCAGATTCAGGCCCTGTCCTTGTTCCCGTAGGCCTGTAGCACCATCATTTCCTTGCTGAGTTGTCAAAGGGTCTGGAATGCAACCTCTACTTCTTAGTGTTACCCCCATTATAACCAGTTATACCAGACTTTCTCCACTTCAAAGGTGCCCCTCTTTTTAATACTAATTTATCAGAGGATCTAGGAGCACTTTTGGCAGATAGTGAAAACAAAACCAGTGTTACCTATTGCACTACCCAAATCTAAAAAATATTCAAGTGCAATAAAAGCAAAACATATATTGGGCCCGATTCATCGAATCCAGGGCAGAAAAGGTGCAAGCACCGCGTGCCGAGAGGGAGCGTGCGCCACGTGTGCGCCGTCTGTGGCGCAATGCAGCAATTGCGCACCACGCGTATTCATGGATTTGCTGAGGCATCATTAGCTGTGGCGCATTGAACATCAAGCAGCACTAATTACCCCCCAACACGCCCCTCGTGCGCAGGAAAAAGACCAGTGAAATGCCCAATACAATGCAAGGGCCCACGCCATCCGTGGCCCAGCACACAGCCCCCCATCGTAATAGCATGGAAAATGTTCACATACCCCGCTCGCACTTGCCAAATCGCATGGGAAGGCCCGCGCGTACCCTGTCCAGCACCCCAGCGTAATCGCGTACCCCACCCGCGATAGCCAAATCACGTGGGAAGGCCTGCGCGTACCCCATCCAGCACCCCTGCGTAATCGCTTACCCCGCTCACACTAGCAAAATCACATGGGAAGTCCCATGCGTACCCTGTCCATCACCCCAGCGTAATGGCATACCCCACTTGCGCTAGCCAAATCGCGTGGGAAGCCCATGCGTACCCGTCCATCACCCCAGCGTAATGGCATACCCACTTGCGCTAGCCAAATCGCATGGGAAGGCCCGCGTGTACCCCGTCCAGCACCCCAGCGTAATCGCGTACCCCGCCCCGCGTATACTGCCATCCCAACCTTTATGCTTGGATGCTTTTCTGTGTACTGTGAGAAACCTGAAGGTGTCTCACCCGCTAGTCCCTGGGGATCTGTCATCCAAGAGGCCAGGACACGGCCATCGCTTTTGGATCCAGTTCCTGGGAGTGGACCAGTGCGGGAGGATCACCTGGGTGAGGGGTCTTCGGGGAGTGAAATTGGGACACCGGATGGCGAGAGGCAGTATCCCCTTCCCTGTAACACCTTTACCCCATACTACCAAGTAGGATACTTAGGAACTCAACCCCTGCCCCTTTCCCAACACAAACATTTCCTCACAGACAGCTCACTGTAAGAATAATGGACAAACACGTAAGCCGTATACCTGACATGTCCCAATACAATGGTCAGGCAGGTTCAGGCAATTACTGCTGACCATTGTACACAACTGACTTCCATTACACTTCCCCACAATGATAAAAGGCGGAGCACGAAAGCACAATCTGAGCAAGGCAAAGCACACGAGGAAGCAGCAGTTCCAAGATGGCAGTTTAATACAAGGCGAAAGGCTGCAAAACCGAAGAGGATTGCAAGGAGGGAAGTGCCCTTGACCTTTTCAATGAAAGACTGTTACAGTCAGGAACCTTCGAGAATAGGAAACGTAAGACCAGGAATCAAGGCTGCAGAATCCTGCATTGTGTCTCAGAGGTACCCGGGCCTCTCCCGTGTCGATAGTCAAGGCAGGGGGGATAGTTTGCTGCCGTGGTACTATCCTTGGCTCCTATAACAAAGCAGCGCCAGTGAAGTCCGCACAGCCGGTGAGTTGGGATACCAAATCGGTCTGTGTTGAAGCCAAGGTTGCAAGCAGCAACATTGTATAGTGAAAACTGAAGAGAACAGTGTATGAAGCGTATGTGGCAAGCGACGCAAACGCAATTAAACAGGAGATTAGTGATTGAACTTTGAAGCCAAGATACAATACCGTAGACAGAGAGGTTGGGCACAACGTTGGTGCTCATTTGAAAGTCTCTGTTAGGTATCCAGCTGAAAGGTGGCAAATGTGAAGAGTGATACAGAATTGTGAAATTGAAGTGGTCCTGCAACGGGTCAATCAAAACCTGTGCACATTCGAAAGTCTTGGATTGTTGATGAAAAATATATGAAGGTGGTGTGAGCCCGGTGGAGGGAGATCAGCTAAAAGCTTTTGGTTAAAGCAAGTTTGTGTAAAGTTATATTGAAAATTGGAATTAGTCTGAGCCCTGCAGAGGGAGACTAATTGAACATTGTGTTAAAAGAGATCTGAGCCCGACTGAGGGGGATCCGAGATCTGAGCCCGACTGAGGGGGATCCGAGATCTCCAACCTTTGCTGCACCATCATTCTGGAAACATGCTGCCTTCTTCAGTGGTATTATGGACATTGGTCCAGCTTCATTGTCCACCCAGTCAGTAACTTTGCACTTGCAGCCCATTCTTTCAGGCATTTATCATTTTCTGCTTGTACTGTGTTTACTGGAAACTACTTTCCCCCAAATATAACTCACGGTGCCACCGTCACAGGCAGCAGTGTAAACGCCAACAGCGGTGTAAGGAAATAAGGGCTGCATGGTTCGGGCAGCTCTGAAAATAGATGTTGCTGTATGGAATGGGGAAAGACTACATTTTCCATGATCCCAGTGACAGTTGGGAGCAGGTGTGCCAGCTTATGTGTAGCGCTACTTGCGTTCCTCCCCGGCCCGTGCTGCCTGTTGGTGATTTTGGGCATGGCAGGCACGGGCCGAGGAGAGCAGGAGCACGGAGGCAGGAGAACTGAAGAATCCGGGCCAGGCGGTGAAACAAAGCATTGCTATCATGGAGCGGACTAGGCTATGACGGTGGTCCGTCCAATATAGGATCAGCTCATGCCTGGGGAGGGGCCGGTGAGCCCCCCCACAGGCCTCAGTTAAGTGACCTGAGAGTGTGGGTGCACGTTTGATATTTGTCTGCATTTTCGCGCTCCAGTCACAGTGTGCTACGCTAATTCATGTGCACGCTGTGAAGACTTGTGAGGGCACGCTTGATACTGGCTGGCATTGTCGGGCACCATTCACAGTGCGCTGAACTTTCATGTTGTCCGCTGGGAAAACTAGAGTGTGGGAAACCTTGTGAAATTGCTAATAACATTCTGCATTGGGTGGAAATATGAAACCGCATTTGCCTGCATCATTTCAAAGGCAGAGAAGGTTATGCTATGTTGTTTGTGCTGCTTGCTCTTGTCATTTCATGTTGTCCAACAAGTCATTGGCCCTCATTACAAGTCAGGCGGTGGACCATGGTGCTGTTAGCACCATGGTCCATGCCGGATTCCGCCATGGTGGATGGCGGAATTACCGCCCCATTCCAAGGTGAGTGGGGCGGTAATTCCCCATTCACCATTTGCCCTTCCCCATTCCCATTTTTGCCCCTTAGGGCATAATGGGGATGGGGGAAGGCGCTAATTACGGCACCGTAAATTACGGTGCCTTAATTAGCACCAAGGTCGCTTAGCGCCTTGGACTTTAACGCCTGCAAAAAGCAGGCGTTAAAGTGTTAATCAGGCGTTAAGGGTTAACGGTGCCGTTAATCCCTTAACGCCTGACTTGTAATGAGGGCCATTATGTTAAACATGAGAAGAGTATTAAGGTGGTAACTCGAAAAGGCTGAAGAGCACTGAACTGGGTGTTCCCAGCCATTTAAGGCGAGTAGCAATACGCTGGAGATGGATGGGGATGCAGATTTATATTCATACATCAATAATCAAAAAGACTCAGGTAGTTTGGCAAAAGGATAACTGTTTTATTCAACAGTCTAAAACAGGGAGTACAAGAACATCAACGTACTCGCTCGATCCTCTTACTCAATGCATCTTATAAAAAACTGGGTTCTTTACCCAAAATGAGTCATCATCGACGTTAACCTACGTTATTACCAACGTCATCCTATGTGGCAAACTACAAAAACCTACGAACAGTAGTGATAGGTGCTAAGGGAATATCTAAGCATACATTCTATACTAGCATGAGTCAGTGAAAAAAGGTAATAGGGTACTTAAAATCAGGTGGGGCAACTAAGCCTCCCCTCAAAATGGCCATTGTGAATGTCACTAAATGTACGACATCCCATTGGTTACACAAACTATAGGACCTCTAAATAGTGCAGTCTTCTATAATGGTTGGCTCTTAACCTCCGTCTGTACTTTTCCACACTACTGTCTAGCAGCAGGCAGGCTGAACATCCAAGACTGGTGAGCTCGTCTTAAACTCTAGCTTCCCACCAATTAATAATAATATAATAATAATAGCATACTAATCTATCATCACCTCAATAGTCCACTGTCAATTAAGGCTTTGAAGCTTGTCCTTGAAAGTGTTCTGTGCTCTGAGAAATTCAGGGAGTGAGGGCACAGTCTGCACTTGTGCGTAGGTGTGACCACCTCGTTCGTCCAACTTCATCCTTCCACGTGACTGGAGACCATGGAATCGAGCTTCTGATGTATTTAACCCTTTAAGTGCAATGGGTATTTCTCCCCAGTGCCAGAGCCTTTTTTGGTGATTTTGGTATGCGGCCATTCAATGGCTTATAACTTTTTTGTTACATGAGATATCTCGGCCAAATTTGGCATCTTTTTTTCCCACATGTAGGCGGTCGTAACGCCACCAGGAATCCCAGGTTGCTGTAGGGGGGTGAGAGAAAATAAGGAAAAAGGCGAAAATTTTGGTTTTTTTCAAAAAATGCCAATAAAAATGATGTACAAAGAAGCCCGTTGGTTTTTCCTTGTAAGAGCTTGGAACAAATGGTTTGCTGTGCTGAGTTCCCAATTTCTTGGCTTTCAGAGAACAGGTTGAGTGGAAATGAAAATAATTATTTTGATGGGGTTATCAACCGTTTTGTGAGAGGTAGGCGATTTTGGCCATTTTTGCCAATTGGACATGCATGGACGGAATGGAAGAAAAGGGTAGGAAAGCCAAATTGGAGGACAGAAAGGCATATAACTCTGAAAAGTAGACAAAATTCCAAGTTTAGGAAGGGTTGATTTGCATAGGTCAGGCAACAACTAGGTAGGGGAAACTGCCATAGATGGGGGAAAAAGCGGGAAAATTACCGAAAAAAAAGGTATGTGTGTGGACATGGTTGGCTTGGTACGGCAATGGCTTCTATGAATTTTGAGAAAAGCAATGCTCCGCTACATTCCCCCAACTCTTGCAGTTAGGAGAGCATACCATTTTTGTAGTGTTTTACAAAACAAGCAATACCACAAGCCAAACACTGAGCCATGGTACACAGGAGTTTTACGCTCACGGCCTGACCAGATGCACTTGAGCATGTGTAAATTGGGAAAACCAATGTGGTGAGGAATGGCAGTTATACATTTTTTTGAAAGAGCACAGGTAGACTTTTTCAAGGGTAGGTGACTTGTGCAGGTTACAAAAGTGTATGGTGCCTAAAGCAGCGACTAAATGTAGGTCACATTTGGGAAAAGAAAGGGTTGTGAGACAAAGGGCTCCAGCAAATGGGTCAAAACGTTATGAAAACCACACAAACACAACACATGTCTACCGTCCCGCATTTCCACAGGTGTCCGGATGAAAACGGTACCTGCAGGTGTGGCACCTACCTGGGCGCCAAGGGGAAAGCCTAAAACACAAGTAACCCCAAGTCTGTTCTGACAGGGAATTCAACATTTGCCAAACGGCACACGATACAGATATGGGCCTCGGGTGTCCAAGCCACCAAGGAAAACGGGGAACCCCATGATTTCCGAAAAGAGGACATCCGTGGGAATCCGCACAGGGATGATTTGCGCACATCGCCCCAGATTTTTTTACCCAGACACCCCTGCAAAGTCCGAAATGTGGGGAAAAAAACGCTTTTTCCGCACATTTCGCTCAACGCACCCATCGAAACACGCCCCCAACAACACATGGCCTACCGTCACGCGTTCCCACAGGAGTCCCGATGAAAACGGTGCCTCACATGTGTGGGTGCACCTACCTGGCCGCCAAGGGGAAAGCCTAAAACACAAGTAACCCCAAGTCTGTTTTCACACCAGAAATGTCACACTCTCACATCATACAGATATGGGCCTCGGGTGTCCAAGCCACCAAGGAAAACAGGGAACCCCATGCATTTCCGAAAAAGAGGACACCCCGTGGGAAATCCGCCAGAGGTAATGATATGCCCAAATCGCCCAGAATTTAATTACCCAGACACCCCCCGCAAAGTCCGAAATGTGGGAAAAAATATGCATTTTCCGCACATTTCGCTTGACTCACCCATCGAAACACGCCCCCAACACACATTGGCCTACCGTCACGCGTTCCCACAGGTGTCCCGATGAAAACGGTACCTCACATGTGTGGGTTGCACCTACCTGGCCGCCAAGGGGAAAGCCTAAAACACAAGTAACCCCAAGTCTGTTTTCACACCGGAAATGTCACACTCTCACATCATACAGATATGGGCCTCGGTGTGTCCAAGCCACCAAGGAAAACTGGGAACCCCATGCATTTCCGAAAAGAGGACACCGCCTGGGATCCGCAGAGGTATGATATGCCCAAATTGCCCCAGATTTTATTACCCAGACACCCCTGCAAAGTCCGAAATGTGGGAAAAAATACGCAATTTCCGCACATTTCGCTCGGCTCACCCATCGAAATAAGCTCCCAACAACACATGGCCTACCATCACGCGTTCCCACAGGTGTCCCGATGAAAACGGTACCTCACATGTGTGGGTGCACCTACCTGGCCGCCAAGGGGAAAGCCTAAAACACACGTAACCCCAAGTCTGTTTTCAGAGGGAAATCTCAGACATTCTGCCGACCGGCACAACGTACAGATATGGGCCTCGGGTGTCCAAGCCACCAAGGAAAACAGGGAACCCCATGCATTTCCGAAAAGAGGACACCCGTGGGAATCCGCAGAGGTATGATTTGCGCACATCGCCCCAGATTTTTTTACCCAGACACCCCTGCAAAGTCCGAAATGTGGGGAAAAAAACGCTTTTTCCGCACATTTCGCTCGACGCACCCATCGAAACACGCCCCCAACAACACATGGCCTACCGTCACGCGTTCCCACAGGTGTCCCGATGAAAACGGTACCTCACATTTGTGGGTTGCATCTACCTGGCCGCCAAGGGAAAGCCTAAAACACAAGTAACCCCAAGTCTGTTTTCACAACCGGAAATGTCACACTCTCACATCATACAGATATGGCCTCGGGTGTCCAAGCCACCAAGAAAACAGGGAACCCCATGCATTTCCGAAAAGAGGAACACCCGTGGGAATCCGCAGAGGTATGATATGCCCAAATTGCCCCAGAATTTATTACCCAGACACCCCCGCAAAGTCCGAAATGTGGAAAAAAATACGCATTTTCCGCACATTTCGCTCGACTCACTTATCGCAAACACGCCCCCAACAACACATGGCCTACTGTCCCGCGTTCCCACAGGTGTCCTGATGAAAACGGTACCTCACATGTGTGGGTGCACCTACCTTGGCCGCCAAGGGGAAAAAGCTAAAACACCACGTAACCCCAAGTCTGTTTTCAGAGGGAAATCTCAGTCATTCTGCCGACCGGGCACAACGTACAGATATGGGCCTCGGGTGTCCAAGCACCAAGGAAAACAGGCAGCCCCATGCATTTCCGAAAAGAGGACACCCGTGGGAATCCGCAGAGGTATGATATGCCCAAATTGCCCAGAATGTATTACCCAGACACCCTGCAAAGTCCGAAATGTGGGGGAAAAAACGCTTTTTTCCGCACATTTCGCTCGACGCACCCATCGAAACACGCCGCCCAACAACACATGGCCACTGTCACGCGCGTTCCCACAGGTGTCCGATGAAAACGGTACCTCACATGTGTGGGTGCACCTACCTGGCCGCCAAGGGGAAAGCCTAAAACACAAGTAACCCCAAGTCTGTTTTCACACCGGAAATGTCACACTCTCACATCATACAGATATGGGCCTCGGGTGTCCAAGCCACCGAGGAAAACAGGGAACCCCATGCATTTCCGAAAAGAGGACACCCGTGGGAATCCGCAGAGGTATGATATGCCCAAATTGCCTCAGATTTTATTACCCAGACACCCCCGCAAAGTCCGAAATGTGGGAAAAAATTCGCAATTTCCGCACATTTCGCTCGGCTCACCCATCGAAACACGCCCCCAACAACACATGGCCTACCGTCACGCGTTCCCACAGGTGTCCCAATGAAAACGGTACCTCACATGTGTGGGTGCACCTACCTGGCCGCCAAGGGGAAAGCCTAAAACACAAGTAACCCCAAGTCTGTTTTCAGAGGGAAATCTCAGACATACTGCCGACCGGCACAACGTACAGATATGGGCCTCGGGTGTCCAAGCCACCGAGGAAAACAGGGAACCCCATGCATTTCCGAAAAGAGGACACCCGTGGGAATCCGCAGAGGTATGATTTGCGCACATCGCCCCAGATTTTTTACCCAGACACCCCTCCAAAGTCCGAAATGTGGGGAAAAAAACGCTTTTTCCGCACATTTCGCTCGACGCACCCATCGAAACACGCCCCCAACAACACATGGCCTACCGTCACGCGTTCCCACAGGTGTCCCGATGAAAACGGTACCTCACATGCGTGGGTGCACCTACCTGGCCGGCAAAGGGCAAGCTGAAAACGCAAGCAACCCCCAGTCTGTTTGCAGAGGGGAATCTCAGCCATTCTGCCGACCAGCACAACTTACAGATATGGGCCTCGGGTGTCCAAGCCACCAAGGAAAACAGGGAGGCCCATGCATTTCTGAAAAGAGGACACCCGTTGGAATCCGCAGAGGTATGATTTGCGCACATGGCCCCAGATTTCTTTACCCAGACACCCCTGAAAAGTCCAAAATGTGGGGAAAAAATGCTTTTTCCGCACATTTCGCTCGACGCACCCATCGAAACACGCCCCCAACAACACATGGCCTACCGTCACGCGTTCCCACAGGTGTCCCGATGAAAACGGTACATGTGTGGGTGCACCTACCTGGCCGCCAAGGGGAAAGCCTAAAACACAAGTAACCCCAAGTCTGTTTTCAGAGGGAAATCTCAGACATTCTGCCGACCGGCACAACGTACAGATATGGGCCTCGGGTGTCCAAGCCACCAAGGAAAACAGGGAGCCCCATGCATTTCCGAAAAGAGGACACCCGTGGGAATCCGCAGAGGTATGATTTGCGCACATCGGCCCAGAATGTATTACTCCGACAGCCCTGCAAAGTCCGAAATGTGGGGAAAAAAACGCTTTTTCTGCACATTTCGCTCGATGCACCCATCGAAACACGCCCCCAACAACACATGGCCTACGTCCCGCGTTCCCACAGGTGTCCCGATGAAAACGGTACCTCACATGCGTGGGTGCACCTACCTGGCCGGCAAGGGGCAAGCTGAAAACGCAAGCAACCCCCAGTCTGTTTGCAGAGGGGAATCTCAGCCATTCTGCCGACCGGCACAACATACAGATATGGGCCTCGGGTGTCCAAGCCACCAAGGAAAACAGGGAGCCCCATGCATTTCCGAAAAGAGGACACCCGTGGGAATCCGCAGAGGTGTGATTTGCGCACATCGCCCCAGATTTTTTTACCCAGACACCCCTGCAAAGTCCGAAATGTGGGGGAAAAAACGCTTTTTCCGCACATTTCGCTCGACGCACCCATCGAAACACGCCCCCAACAACACATGGCCTACCGTCCCGCGTTCCCACAGGTGTCCCGATGAAAACGGTACCTCACATGCGTGGGTGCACCTACCTGGCCGGCAAGGGGCAAGCCGAAAACGCAAGCAACCCCCAGTCTGTTTGCAGAGGGGAATCGCAGCCATTCTGCCGACCGGCACAACATACAGATTTTGGGCCTCGGGTGTCCAAGCCACCAAGGAAAACAGGGAGCCCCATGCATTTCCGAAAAGAGGACACCCGTGGGAATCCGCAGAGGTATGATTTGCGCACATCGCCCCAGAATTTATTACCCAGACACCCCCGCAAATTCCGAAATGTGCCCCACGGGTGTCCTCTTTTCGGAAATGCATGGGGCTCCCTGTTTTCCTTGGTGGCTTGGACACCCGAGGCCCATATCTGTATGTTTTGCCGGTCGGCAGAATGGCTGAGATTCCCCTCTGCAAACAGACTGGGGGTTGCTTGCATTTTCGGCTTGCCCCTTGCCAGCCAGGTAGGTGCACCCACGCATGTGAGGTACGTTTTCATCGGGACACCTGTGGGAACACGGGACGGTAGGCCATGTGTTGTTGGGGGGTGTTTTCGATGGTGCGTCGAGCGAAAATATGCAGAAAAAGCATTTTTTTTCCCCACATTTTGGACTTTGCAGGGCTGTCGGGGTAATAAATTCTGGGGCCGATGTGCGCAAATCATACCTCTGCGGATTCCACGGGTGTCCTCTTTTCGGAAATGCATGGGGGTTCCTGTTTTTCTTGGTGGCTGGAGCACCCCAGGCCTAAATCTGTTGGTTGCCTCCCCAAACCCTTTCGGGGGATAGCAGTGTTTTAGGCTTTCCCCTTGGCGGCCAGGTAGGTGCACCCAGGCATGTGAGGTACCGTTTTCATATGGACACCTGTGGGAAAGCGGGACGGTAGGCCATGTGTTGTTGGGGGCGTGTTTCGATGGGTGCGTCGAGCGAAATGTGCGGAAAATGCGTTTTTTCCCCCACATTTCGGACTTTGCGGGGGTGTCTGGGTAATAAATTCTGGCCCGCTTCGCGCAAATCAGACCTCTGTGCTTTCCCACGGGTGTCCTCTTTTGGGAAATGCATGGGGTTCCCTGTTTTCCTTGCTGGCTTCGACACCCTAGGCCCAAATCTGTAGGTTGCCCACATGAACAAATTGTGCTGTGGCGAAAGGCTTGGGGTTACCAGCGGGTTACCCTTTTCCTTTTGCGACCCCGGTAGGTGCACCCACACATGCGAGGTACCTTTTTCGTCGGAACACCTGTGGGAACGCGAGAAGGTATGACATCTGTTGGTGGCGACGTGTTTCGGTGAGTGCACACAGGGAAATGTATCTGAAATTGGCTGGAAATGCAGACAATTCTCAGATATTTCCCTCTGGCCACTCACCGAAACACACCGCCAACAACACGTGGCCTACCTTCCCGCATCGCCACACGTGTCCCAATGAGAGGCTGACCTCTTGTGTGCAGGTGTGGTACCTGAGTGACAATGGGTACATCTTTAGTATAGTAACTTCGCTGTAGTGCGCTTAGGAAACAGTAAAGTACTGGCAGTAAGCCATTTCACATGCACCTTTCCTCACACTTCCCATACATACCAGACGCAATGCAGTTAGACACGCAAGGTGGGATTTAGCACAAGGACAAACCTCCTTGTGTTGCACAAGAAGGTTTGTCCTTGTGAGCAGTGATGCCACGACAAGGCACCCACCGGATCACTGGCCATTCGTATCCCTTTCGTGTCTGCAGTCAGTTGGCATCCATTTCAGCAGTTGCACTTCTACCAAATCACTAGCACCAGAGCAAGTGTATCTACACATGAGCATATCTACACACTTATACCACATGGACATGTGTGTACAATGCAACTGTGTCTCTAGCAATATCTTAACTATCATTTGGCATCAATTTCATAGCAACTGTGTCTGCATGCAAACTTTATGTGCCGGCAATCACATGTGGACAGTGATAGCAAGTGCATACTGGCTCACTTCGCTACCCTGCCCTACAGGCGCTATCTTCCACACCAGCTTTCAGTATGCCCATAGCAACTATGGGCAAACATTCTTATGTTCCACCGTACCCACACAAAACAGCCATCCTGCAACATGACAATCATTTCGGCAGTGCTGGAAAAGTCCATTCACAGAAATTGCATCTGCATGTTCTTTGTATCTTTACCTAATTCACACACCAATCATATCCAATTAATTCCTACAGAAGACGTGTCACTTACACCACACATAACATTACTCGCAGTAAAACAATAAACAAGGCAGGATCTTACGAGGTACGCAAGACACCGCTGCCATATAGTTGGTGTCCAAGTACCACTTTCATGACACTTAGACCTCAAGGGAGGGAGCCAAAGTGGCGTGTATTATTTTGAAAAGACACCCCTTGAGTGGAGGGAACCTGAATGGTGTTCTGGTCTTCCACAACGCACGGCTTGAGTAGAGGGAGCGGGACTGGCCTTTCTTTGCTTGCCAAACCTTAGGTGGAAGGAGCCAGATTTGGGTTCCTGTCCAAAGTACGCCGGAAGCGGATGGGGTTTTCCAGACGTTTTTTTTTGTAAGGCAATCCCGAACAGGAGCAAGCTGCACTCCCATAGGGGAGTGACCCAGAGTGCTCCACCCTTCTTCTCCATGGCCCGCCTCAACTAGAGGCGGTGGAGTGGCATTCCTTTCCAAGATGCGCCTGCTTTGGAAGAAACAAGCATTGCGTTACTTTGCAAGGCACACCACGCGCAGAGGGAGCTAGACTGCCTTTTCCTTATGAGGCAGACCTGAAGTGAAAGGTACCGGGGGTGATGTCTCTTTCCCAGGCAGGCCTCAAGTGGAGGGGGCAGGACTAGCATTGCTTGCCAAAGCACGCCAAAGGGGAGTAAAGCAGAGTGCTGTCCCCACCTACTCCAAGGCACACCTCAAGTGGAGGGAGCTAGAGTGGCATTTCTTTCCAAGATGTGCCTGCTTTGGAAGAAACAAGCATTGCGTTACTTTGCAAGGCACACCACGCGCAGAGGGAGCTAGACTGCCTTTTCCTTATGAGGCAGACCTGAAGTGAAAGGTACCGGGGGTGATGTCTCTTTCCCAGGCAGGCCTCAAGTGGAGGGGGCAGGACTAGCATTGCTTGCCAAAGCACGCCAAAGGGGAGTAAAGCAGAGTGCTGTCCCCACCTACTCCAAGGCACACCTCAAGTGGAGGGAGCTAGAGTGGCATTTCTTTCCAAGATGTGCCTGCTTTGGAAGAAACAAGCATTGCGTTACTTTGCAAGGCACACCACGCGCAGAGGGAGCTAGACTGCCTTTTCCTTATGAGGCAGACCTGAAGTGAAAGGTACCGGGGTGATGTCTCTTTCCCAGGCAGGCCTCAAGTGGAGGGGGCAGGACTAGCATTGCTTGCCAAAGCACGCCAAAGGGGAAAGACCCGCATGGCACAACTCAAGTACAGGGACTCATAATGATTACTATTTCGTAGGCACGCCTCCAATGGAAGGAGCCTGATTAGCGTTCCTTTGCAAGTCACGCTTTGAGCTGAGGGATCTAGACTGATGTACATTTTCTTGGCAGGCCTCAAGGGAAAGCTACGGCTGTGGTTGCCTTTCAAGGCAGGCCTCAAGTGGAGGAAGCAGGACTAGCGATGCTCGTGAATGCACGCTAAATCAAGTGAAGTGAGTTGACATCCTGTTGCATTTTCATTGAAGGTACTCCTCCAGGGCAGGGTGCAAGAGTGCCATTCCTTTACAAGACATGCACGATTTCAGTGGCTAAGGGTCCCTTTCAAGGAATGATGGGCATTTTCGGAAATCAGTCGATCTCCCAATAATTTTCCTTTGTATGATACAAAGGAAACAAGGCTGAAAGCAGAGGGCAGGCTGGGAAGGGCATTGGGGACAGTACACCCGAGTATCCTTCCTCTTTCCTTGTTTTGTACACACCTTACATTTTCGGTACGGTTGTGCCTTCGTGGCAGTGGGAGGAACATAATCACCAAAGTGTCGCTCTTGCAATCTGGCCACATCTTCGACCTCTGGAAAGGAGGGAATTTGTACATGAACATTAGCCAGAGATTGAACAATTTCTAATTCAAAATCCAAAAAGGAGAGCTTGTTTTCTGGAGTAGCTGCACGGTACACCACATAAGCATTGTACGTTGCCATATGCACAATGTGTGTGGCTAACTTTTTGTACCAGAAACGCGACTTGCGTTCAGCGTGGTATGACTCAAGCACTTGGTCATTTTTGTCTACTCCACCCATGTACTTGTTGTAATCCAGAATGCAATTGGGCTTCAACACTTGCTGAGTCTGCCTGCGCAGAGGGACAGCTGAAGTACTTTCATCATGAATAGTACTTAGCATGTACACATCCCTTTTGTCGCAGAATTTCACTGCTAACAATTCATCCTGCCGCAATGCCATACATTGTCCCTTGGCCAACTTCTTACACACAAGTTGTCTGGGGAAGCCTTTGCGGTTACTGCGGATTGTACCGCATGCCAGTGTGCCCACATTGAACAATTCCTTGAACAGTGGAATTCCGGTGTAGAAATTGTCTACATACAAATGATGTCCCTTGTGGAGCCATGGTGTAGAAGATCCCAAACAATCTTCTCACTTGTCCCTAAATGGGCTGGGCAGCCCGGAGGGTTTAGGGTAGAGTCTTTACGGTGTAGACTCTCATGCTGCTGACATACCCAGTGGTACTTTCACACAACATGTACATTTTAATTCCATATCGTGATCTCTTGCTAGGAATGTATTGCCTGAATACAAGGCGACCTTTGAACAACACCAACGATTCATCAATGGATATGTTCTGGCTAGGAACATACACCTCTGCAAATCGGTGAGTGAAGTGGTCCAGAAATGGCTTAAGTTTGAACAGCCTATCAAAGTTTGGGTCCGTTTTGGGTAATGCTGCCGAGTTGTCATTGAAGTGCAACATACGGTGCAGTGCTTGAAAGCGATTTCTGCTCATTGTAGCTGAAAAAAACGGGCAATAAAGTGGTGCTACAGTAGACCAGTATATTGCGACAGACGGCTTGTGTCCAATTCCCATGAGCAAAATGAGACCCCAAAACTGTCTCATTTCAACATCGTTTGTGGGTACCCATGCTTGTGCTCTGGAGTGGGGTTTCAGAGTGGGACCCCTAGACCTCATGAACTGTGCAGCGTATAAATTGGTTTGCTCAACCACATCTGCAATGAACCCATCATCAACAAAAAGGTTGAAAAAATCAATAGGCTGAAACCCTTCTGTATTCACTGTGCACCCTGATATACCAGTGAAAGGGGCACAACAGGCTGAGCCATTGCTGGAGGCACCCAGAGCGACTCTTGAGTCATGTCAGGAACTGCCACATTGCGTGGCCGTCTTGCACGTCCCCTCCCCCTTACAGGTCCCCTGCGTGTGGGAAGTGTGCGAAAAGGTGGACGCACTCTTCCTTCCTCTTCATCATCAGATGATGACGATGATGAGTGGGAGGAGGGACTTTCGTCAATGCCATCTCACTTCCCCAATCACTTCCCTCGTGCCCCTCAGAAGCACTATCTGTTTCAGAATGCATGTACACATCTGTGCCTTGCTCTGAGCCAGACTCCATCACTGCAGCTAATGCCTCCGCACCAGACATTGATCGCCGAGAAGCCATGAGTACCTTCGCTATGGAACCCTTCACTGCCCAAAGACCAGATGAAGACTGAAACAAGAAGTATGTGTGCTTCTGAAAGTATGGAACGTAGCACAGTAAGTGGTATTCAGTGCCACAAACCTACTCCACACAAGTACACCAAAAGGTCCAGACTTTGCTCACAAACTGTAGCAGCCCTCTGCAATATGACGTACTCCCTGCACGCTACAATAAACGGAGTAGTACTTTTGCAAACACTCACGTGAAATGCTAAGGACCAGCTGACTGCTTTCCTACAAGTGGGTAGACAGCTACAACACACCTGCACCTAAAAGAAAGAGAACAAAAATCTATGGACAATGTACTATTCCGCTAAACTGTACAGAAATACAAGCGTGGGACGAGGATTTCAGCCACACTACCTATTCAGAAACAGCCAACATGCTTTGGCACCATGCCCTCCTCCATGGGATGCTTGTGGATGGAAATCGAGGTGAGAAGGAACCATGCAACGTATTAGTGATTGGGTGAGTTGAAAAGCCATAGGCAATGAAGAAGCAGAAAGGGAAGATAAATAAAGTACACGGCTGGCCCTTCCGGGCAACTGCTGGCACACTTTTGACAAAAACACCTGCTCATTCATATAGGGGTGTCTATTGTAAGGGGAAAGCTCACAAGGACAAAATTATTGCAAGGCCAAGCAAATTGATGTAGGCTGAAGCAAGTAGTGATGGGTACCTAAGAAATAAGTAGCAGAAACATACTGAATGCTTTGACATGCCATGAATGCAAACAATTGCTAGAAAGTGGAAGTCTCACTGCCAACATACTTACTACCATTTCTATTCACTTTTCACATCTTCCAGTGTGTCCATCAGTCACTGGGCAAACTCCCCCTAAAATAGCGTCTGGGCAAAATCCATTATGTTTCCAATGAACAGCTCCATGCCTGTTTTGGAAAGGTGCACCCCATCTCTGTGAAACATCACAGCACCTTTGATATTGCCATGGTGAATGGTCCGTATTCTGGTGTTGCCCTCTGTCAGTCTAGTGAACTCGCCATTCATTTTCCACACCGAGCGGTTGATGGCCCTTCTATTCCCTTGAGTTCTCCAATCCATCCTGGGAATCATCTGGGACCAGGCCACCACAGTGTTTGGAAACCTCTGTGCAATCCATTCAAGGTCTGCCATGAGCTGCTCCCGTACCCCCTTCCGTCCCACAGACGCAAAATCATTTCCTCCCAGGTGAACCACTATAAGGTCAGGGGGGGCCTTTCCTTTTGCTTGGGCAGCGATGATGGCTCCTCGAGCTGGTGAAGGCGCATCCCCCCCACCCAAACCAATGCACTGCAAGGCCATCCCTTCCAGACCCAGATGTAGGTGGCCCTCGGAAAAGTCGTGCAGCCCTTTGGATATAAGAGTGGCCGAAAATCCACACAACCTCATCCTCACTAGGAAATGGAAACAGGAAAACCCCCATGATTATGGCTACACATACATTTTACACAATTACACAACAATTGCACCAATACATGACTCTTGTAACAATCCCAGACACACACTTCACCCATTCGGAAACCACCTCTCATTTGAGATAACAGTAGGTCGACACATAATTGCCACATTATTTTCAGGGGAAGGAGGTGAAGAAGATAGTATGTCACCTTGTGCCAATAACACAGTTGTGCTGGCGCAATTGTAATCAGTAAAAGTTGTCTGCTCCTGTGGCCCACGCCTGCACAGCACGGTGGTAAGGTGACTTGCACATGCTACATCGTTACAATTTGGCAGGGTGACTAGTCTCACAGAGGATATGAAGTCCACAGGAAGTGTGCTTTGTACGCTCTCTGAATATAGGTACCCTGACAGAATGTGCCACATTTACCACAAATGGGTGCACCTTCAGACACTTTCAATGTGAGTGTTTCGGCCATAGCTCCAGGACCACTAGTGACCTTGGGGGCACTTCACTACCAAGGAAGGGAGGTGGCCAAGGTCACACCCATCACCCACCACTACCCTACATAGCTTCCTGGTCAGCACTACAGCTTTCCTCTCCTGGAAGGGATTGGACCCTGCCAGGGCACCCTGCACCCACTGCTGAATTTGGAGGACGGACGCCCAAGGCCAATGACACCCCCCTCTCTAGCTACCCTGCGTTACAGTTTTTCCCCCTGCAAAAGGATGGGGACCCTGACAGGGCACACTGGGACCACTGCTGAAATTGGACCACAGAAATGGTGAACTTTGCAGTGAAAGGAATGAGCTCTGTAACAAGTGTGCATAGCATGCTCAGAAAAAATGACCATCTATATAACTACTGGAAATTTTTTTTTTAAAATTTGCTGCTACTTGTCGGCCAAACCTTTCCTTCTGCAAAGCAGCTGCCTTACTCAATGCAAGGCACACCCATCACTGGCCCCCGACCCTCCCCACTACCCTTTCCCACCCTTATCACTGACAATGCAGCCACAATTCCTTCCACCACAGTAACCCTCCACCCCCACATTACCGAGTAATAAATGTTGTACTTACATAAGTCAGCAATAGCTTTTCAGTAGCCGCAACTGCAAAGGAAACATAAAAGAATTAAAATCAATGCTTTGCCTACCAATTACACATCCAAACTGTCTGGCAACTATCTGTACATTTTTCACTTCCTTCCACCAGTTCCATGACACTTCTCAGTCATCTACCACTACGGAAGGCTAGACTGCACACGGATTGGAAATGGAAATAAGACAAGTGGGCATATGGCATCCTGCAGAAAAAACATAAAAATAAATAAATCCCGGAAATCTGGCACCAAACCATCACTGTTTGGAAACATCTGTGCTATCCATTCCAGTTCCTCCATTAGCAGCTCATGTATCCCTTCCCCTCCCACAGACGCTAAATCTTTTCCTCCCAGGTGCACCACTGTAGGGTGTTGGGGTTGCATCTCCTTTTGCATGGACATCGCTGATGGCTCCTCTGAGCTGGTGAAAGCACTTCCCCCTAACCCCAAACCAATGCACCAGGAGGGCATCCCTTTGAGAGCCAGATGTGGTTGGCCCTCGGAAAATCGTGCAGCCCTTTGGGTGAAAGAGTAGGCAATTATCTACACAACCCTCATCGTCACTATGATATGGAAACAAGTGAACCCCCATGAATATGCCTATACATACAGTTTACCAACTAGCTGAATGATTGTGTGAACACATGGCTCTTGTAACAATCCCAGACACACACTTCACCCATTCGGACATGCACCTCTCATGTGAATTTACAGTAGGTCATTACGTAATTGGCACTTGTGTTTTAGGGGAGGAGGTGGAAAGAGGTGAAGAAGACAGTATGTCACCTTGTGCCAATAACACAGTTGTGCTGGGGCAATTGTAATCAGTAAAGGTTGTCTGCTCCTGTGGCCCACCGCCTGCACTGCACGGTGGTAAGGTGACTTCCACATGCTACACCATTACACTTTGCAGGGTGACTAGTCTGACAGAGGATATGACCTGTGCAGCAAGGGTGCTTTGTAACCTCTCCGAATATAGTTCCTCTGACAGAATGTGCGCCATTCATTACACATGCATGCAATTTGGACACTTTGATTGTGAGAAATTGGGGCGCAGCTCCTAAAGTACTGGTGAACTTGGGGCCATTCAACTACCAAGGCAGAGAGGCAGCCAAGTCACACACATCAACCACCACCACCCTACATCTCTGCCTGGCCAGCACTGCAGCTTTCCCCTCTAGGACGGGATGGGACCGTGCCGGGGCACCCTGCACCCACTGCTGCTTTTGAGGGACAAAATATCCATCTGGGAGATGGACGCCCAAGGCAATGACTTCATCCCCCACCCCTCCTGCCCCTCTAGCTACCCTGCGTTACAGCTTTTCCCCCTGCAAAAGGATGGGGAGCCTGGCGGGGCTCACTGGGACAACTGCTGGAAAAGGACCACAGAAATGGTGATCGTTGCAGTAAAAGTAGTGTTCTCTGTATCAAGTACGCGTACCATGCTCAGAACAAAATGACCATCTGCATTACTACCGGCAACATTTTTAAAAAGGAGCTGCTACTTATGTCGGCCAATTTTTCCTTCTGCAAAGCAGCCACCTTCCTCAATGCAAGGCACTCCCATCACTGGCCCCCGAACCGCCCTACTACCCTTTCTCACCCATACCACTGACACTGCAGCCACAGTTTCTCCCACCACAGTAACCCTCCACCCGCACATTACCAAGTAATATATGTGGTACTTACATAAGTCAGCATAAGCTTTTCAGTAGCCGCAACTGCAACAGAAACATAAAAGATATTACATTCAGTGCTTTGCCTACCAATAACACATCCAAACTGTCTGGCATATATCTGTAAATTTTTCAGCTCCTTCCACCACATACATGAAACTTCTCAGTCATCTACCTCCACAGAAGGCTGGACTGCACAGTGATAGCAAACTGGCCTAAGACCAATGGGTGTATGGCAACCCCCAGCACACAAAAAAAACATTGCACAGATGGCTAAGTGGCAAACTTCCCTCCCAGGAAACAGCACTGTTCAGCTGCACTGGGGGCGTTTTGTCCGCAACCCGGGCAAGTGTGTTCCTGGCCACCCAATACCTCCCCAGAGCACCCACTTCCTTCACAACAGAACACTACAGGCCCTGTTCACCCCCAACCCAATAGCAATGTGCCCTCCACCCACTATAAAATGTTGGAATAAGCAAAATTTCATACGTACATAACAAGGGAGAAGCTTGAACTGCTCAAGACCTGTAAAGGAAGAACAAAACATATATTATCTGTGTCAGCCCACCCAAATACCAGACCACCCATATTGGCCCCCCCTGTTGCATTGGCCTGTACGTTTTGGGCACCCCGGCGCCAGACTGGCACACCAATGTGCCCCTCTACGCCAAGGCAGGTATAGTAAACGAAGAACCCAATTCAAAATGGCAGGCTGCCCTTTTGTGGGGGCGGAGGGGCCCCCTACACCGCTGTGGAATTTTCTAACGTGAGGGGGTTGCACCTCTCCACCACCACCCCAATTTGAGGGGCGGCCCATCTCATGTAGCCCTCCCAAGGGGCAGATAAGGGGGAGGCTGTCCTGCACTCCTCCCTGGGCTCAGGCGTCCGTTCCTAGGAGCAGATATCTGGTCCCAGGGAGGGCTGCATGACATGGCACCCACTCCATTGTGGGCAGGGGGGGGTTAACGCCCCATTCCTTTAGAAGCTTTCCCAACCCTTTGGGGTGCTCCACCGCCCCCCCTAAAAAACCTTCCAACAATTTCACTGTTTTCCTTTGGTAACCCAACTCCCCTTTGTGCACAGGGGCACATTGGTGTGCCAATCTGGCGCCGGAGTGCCCAAACCCTACTGCCCCATCTATTGGGGGTCCTGCCCCACCTTTTGGGGTGCCCCCCCACCCCACCCCCAATGGCTGGGGGACACACCTCATGCAGGCCTCCCTGGGCCTCCTCCAAACGGCTGCGTGAGGTACACCCCACCTCCATTTGGGGTGAGGGGGGAGAGGGCCACCCCAAAAGGTGGGGCAGGACCCCCAATAGATGGGGCAGTAGGGTTTGGGCACCCTGGGGGCAGATAGCCACACTAATGTGGCCATCTGCACCAAGCAAAGTTGGGTAAACAAAAAACAAAATACAAAATCACAGGCTGCTTTTTAGGGGGGGCTGAGGGCCACCCTAAATTGGCAGCGCATGATGTACCGCAACGGGGGGTGGCCCTCAACCCCCCCCACCCCAAATGGAGGGCCCCACCTCATGCAACCCTCCCTGGGGGCAGATATCTGCTCCTAGGAAGGGGCATCTGACCCCAGGGAGGGATGCATGAGGTGGGGCCCCCCTATCTGCCCCCAGGGAGGGTTGCATGAGGTGGGGCCCTCCATTTGGGTTGGGGGGGGTTGAGGGCCACCCCCCGTTGCGGTACATCATGCGCTGCCAATTTAGGGTGGCCCTCAGCCCCCCCTAAAAAGCAGCCTGTGATTTTGTATATTTTTTTTGTTTACCCAACTTGGCTTGGTGCAGATGGGCCCATTAGTGTGGCTATCTGCCCCCAGGGTGCCCAAACCTTACTGCCCATCTATTGGGGGTCCTGCCCCACCTTTTGGGGTGCCCTCCCCCCCCACCCCAATGGCTGGGGACACACCTCATGCAGGCCTCCCTGGCCTCCTCCAAACGGCTGCGTGAGGTACACCCCACCTCCATTTGGGGTGAGGGGGGAGAGGGCCACCCCAAAAGGTGGGGCAGGACCCCCAATAGATGGGGCAGTAGGGTTTGGGCACCCTGGGGGCAGATAGCCACACTAATGGGCCATCTGCACAAGCAAAGTTGGGTAAACAAAAAACAAAATACAAAACCACAGGCTGCTTTTTAGGGGGGCTGAGGGCCACCCTAAATTGGCAGCGCATGATGTACCGCAACGGGGGGTGGCCTCAACCCCCCACCCCAAATGGAGGGCCCCACCTCATGCAACCCTCCCTGGGGCAGATATCTGCTCCTAGGAAGGGGCATCTGACCCCAGGGAGGGATGCATGAGGTGGGCCCCCCCTATCTGCCCCCAGGGAGGGTTGCATGAGGTGGGGCCCTCCATTTGGGGTGGGGGGGGTTGAGGGCCACCCCCCGTTGGCGGTACATCATGCGCTGCCAATTTAGGGTGCCCTCAGCCCCCCCTAAAAAGCAGCCTGTGATTTTGTATATTTTTTTTTGTTTACCCAACTTGGCTTGGTGCAGATGGGCCCATTAGTGTGGCTATCTGCCCCAGGGTGCCCAAACCTTACTGCCCCATCTATGGGGGTCCTGCCCCACCTTTTGGGTGCCCCCCACCCCACCCCCAATGGCTGGGGGACACACCTCATGCAGGCCTCCCTGGGCCTCCTCCAAACGGCTGCGTGAGGTACACCCCACCTCCATTTGGGGTGAGGGGGAGAGGGCCACCCCAAAAGGTGGGGCAGGACCCCAATAGATGGGGCAGTAGGGTTTGGGCACCCTGGGGCAGATAGCCACACTAATGTGGCCATCTGCACCAAGCAAAGTTGGGTAAACAAAAACAAAATGCAAATTCACAGGCTGCTTTTTAGGGGGGGCTGAGGGCCACCCTAAATTGGCAGCGCATGATGTACCGCAACGGGGGTGGCCTCAACCCCCCCACCCCAAATGGAGGCCCCACCTCATGCAACCTCCCCTGGGGGCAGATAGGGGGGGCCCACCTCATGCATCCCTCCCTGGGGTCAGATGCCCCTTCCTAGGAAGCAGATATCTGCCCCCAGGGAGGGTTACAAGGGGTGCCCCTTTCTACTTCGGTTGGGGGGCACCCCCCCATGGGGGACACCCCCCCCTTTCATTCAGTAAAAAATCCATGGTGGCTAGTGTCCCCCCACCCCTTCCCCACCCCCGTTTCCCATCATTTCATTTTTTTTATTTTACATTCCCTTGGGGCAGATGGTCAGCCATCTGCCCCAGGGTTCACATGCACGTGCCCCCATGCTTTGGGGTCGGGAGGGGGAGAGGGCTGCTTACTTGAAGCAGCCCCTTCCCCCCCCTCACAAAGAGATCCATGGTGGTATAGTGGGTTGCTGGTCACGGATCGAGCGCTCTGTGCCGATCCGTGACCAGCAATGCCTCATATGCGGTGTCCTTGGAAAGGGGAGAAAGTCCCCTTTCCAGGGACACCACTTTTTGCTCAATCCCTGGTGGCCTAGTGGGCCCCAGGACCCCAAACCCCCTCCCACCTCCCCCCATCCCTCGGATTATTATTATTTTTTCTTTTATATATTTCCCTGGGGGCAGATGGTCAGCCATCTGCCCCCAGGGTTAATTTTCATGTGTCCCCATGCTTTGGGGGCCGGGGGGGGGAGAGGGCTGCTTACCTGAAGCAGCCCCCCTCCCCCCAACTCACAAACAGATCCATGGTGGTTCAGTGGGTTGCTGGTCACGGATCAGCGCTCTGCACGCCGACGTGAAACTGAAGGAAATCCAACCCCCGGGCAGTGAGGGGGGACCTCCCCCTCACATAGCCCGGGGGTTGGATTACTGTTTTGTGTGATCCCTGCTTTGCAGGGATCACACAAAACAAAGTGCCGAAAAGGACGAGCTATCTCGTCCTTGCCACTGCGTGTGCACTGTCAAGGACGAGATACCTCGCCCTTGGCACTTAAAGGGTTAAAATACTATTTTCTAATAGACCTCTGACGTCTTTTGTTTTATTCATTCCTTCTGAACAGGAGTTCTGTTCATTCACACGTTTTGTATCCAATGTCAGTCTGCTCTGGTTTGATAAGACCTTGGCTTCTTGACTCATCCAACTTTCCTTCTGAGATTCATTTTGTTAACTCAAACCACTTTTTAACTGCGACACACTGAAATGAGGTGGTCTTGTTACTGTTCAGCACTGCTATAATGCGTAGTGGAAACATCCATCCTTTACTTGATCATTTGCATTGAATATAACTTGGCGCTTGCCGCAACTATTCACTATAAAGCTAGCCTCATGATTGCTTCGTCTGCTTGCATTTCTTGCATGTGTACACGTGTAAAACGACTTGATGTCTTCATCAGTTCTATGGAATAAGCTTCTTCATCTTGATCCCAAGATGTCACTTATACTCCATACTTTCTTGGTGCCTTATAGAATATCTTCATTCTCTTTATGTCTTCTGCATCCTTTATGTGCGTCAACTCGACTCAGTGTGACGTCACCATTCACCTTCGTCGTTTATCTGCTTTTTCAGGAATCTCATTCAACCGACCATCATACTTCCTCGGATGCAGGTATGGCTTTCTCAATGGTAATCTTGCTTCTAATATTCTCCTAGGTATTGCTATTCACAAAGGTACTGCACGGTTTTCGTATTCTGCTTTTTGTTGTTTCAACTGCTCCGTATATGTCACATACTCTGGTTTACAATCTTCAGGCAATATAGGCGAAGTGGTTGAGGTGGGGGTACTTGGCTCCTTCTCTACACTCCCCCCTCTCTCACTAGTTTACACATCTAGACATCCTTGTCTCCAGAAATGTCCCAATCTTCATTCTTGGTATGTCAAAGATTCGTCCACACTTCTGGTTTTCTCCCATTTTCCTTGTGCCATTATTTCTGAAGCACAGTTTTGCACTCTCCAATGGGACAATCTGCAAGGGTCCTACTCCATCTTCGACCCATGTCAGCAGTTTAGCAAGTCTCAGCCATAACGGCTTGCATCCCTTCTGTGCAAAGTCAATGGCAGGTTGCTAACAACCAATGGCCACCCAGGCTCTGCAGATTACCACTCCTTCTTTCCATTCGTCTGGAGAAAGCACTGATCCCCAGATCTGTATCTGTCCTCTGTTCTTCCATCTGCAAATTTCTTCTGCCGATTTTCCTGGGCAGTCAAGTTTTTTGTTCACTTCCCATCTGATTCCACTTCCTTTCTCTCCTGGTTTTTCATATCTAATAACGTGATTTCTGGTATGTATTCTGTTTCTTGTCTTTATATCTTGTACATAGTCATCTTCATCTGGATCTGTCCATTCAGTAGCCCATTTGAGACTGGCATCTCGGCCCACGAACTGGCCTCTGGTTCGGCAAAGTGCTACGTGTGACATGCAATGTGCTGACTGAACATCATTTTCAATAGCTATGAAGATCCTGGACTTCCCCATACTGTAAGGCAGGAGTGCACACACAAAGCATCCCTCCTTTGAGGTTCTTCTTCCCACTTCCTTCATATGTTGATACCAAATGTTATTTCCCAAGTGTGCTGTGCTGTCCAGGTAATCATTCAGCTCAAAGTTATCTTGTCTTGGTACTTCTCTTAGATCTCATTCTTCTCTCATGACCTTCTATAATGATTTCATGTAGTACTTCAGCAGAACTCTTTCTGTACCAATCCTGGGAACTTTTGTCAGTGATCTGGGTACATTCATCTGTGCCACTTGAGTAGGTTCACTTTCTAACAACTCCTTTCTTTGTCTTTCCTGCAAGGTCTGTTTCTGAAGTCCAAAAATAATTTCTAAGACTCTTTTGGTTTGGGAATGACTGTTAGTGACATTTATCTCAAACGCAGGCAAATTATCATCTTTCTTTGGAACAGGAATAACTACATAGGGCCTTGGCTGCCTAGTAGTTGCCACGATCATACCTTCCTTCTGCTCAGGAAGATTCACAGGAGTCTTAGCTCCATGCACGTCTATGTGATATGACGTTCGTACTGTGAGTGAAAGCAGAACAATTATGAACAAAATGCAAAAGTAGATGATACATAAGTAGGAAAGTTTACAGTATCTACTTTGTGAACAATGTTGACGTCTTTCTCGGTCAGGCATGACGACGTTGCTACTAATAGTACCCATATTTATTGCCTAAGGAAGAAAAACCCAAACTTTCATACTGCAACATTATGCACTGTTTCTGGAACTGTTGACTTGACTCAGCAATTCGTCCTAGCTGATCGTAGACAAGACTCTCAACTATCTCCTTCTAAAATGTTCCCATTTGCTTCACTGTTTATATAAGTACAATGACATATATCATCACCCAGTCTATGCCTCGAATCTGCTTCAGACAAGACGACATGCTGAAATTCTTTCAGCATTAAACAAAAGTCTGTCTTTATCAACAACCTCTCGATCTGTCCCTCGAAGGAAAGTTTTACTCTGACCTCAGAGTTCGCACGGAATATAAGATCACTTGGATTATGATGCCTTCCAAGATTATATTCAAATTTGCAGTGTTTCTCGGGTCTCTTCGAAATGTAAGCACATCTGTGTGCCTTCCAACAAGATGTGGGTACTCCTCAATCAGACGAAAGAACAGCACACTGACTAGTCTGTGTGCTTCGTCAGTTGAAAGGGGCATTTGTATCTCCCACTGTACTCAGGCAGTTTCAAAATCTGTTCAGTGATCACTATAAGCAACCTTCTTATAACTGGGCCATTTTTAGGATCTTGCAAGAAATCAGGAATGCGATTAGTTCTCCCCACAAGGGAAGGAAATGAGTGCAATACAAGCTCGAAATAAGCAAGAATGATCCGTGAAACGTGGTCATTGGTTAACACCATAGGCAAATCCAAACAGGAACTCGGTATGAAATGAATCAGGATACTGTACTCTTTTCCAATTGACAAAACCACAATCAGAATCTAGCATAATCCTCTTCTTATCAAGGCTCAAGCATGCCTCAGTCCAAAGTTTTTAACAAGCTTTTCTGTGGCTTAAGAACAAGGATTTTTTCCCTTAACCCTGCAATGATTTGTACAGAGTATTTGACGCAAGCCACAGTCCAATGAACTCTTTCACTTTAGTTGACAGCTACTGCATCCTTCTTCCTCATCATAGACCTTGTCTGCACGTGCTGTGGTTCTTCCCCGATGTCTGTACTTGCTTCTGGTGGGGTTGGGGGCAGAGGGGTTTCTTCAGCATGGATTTTTCCGTCACCTATGAAAGTCCAAGCACGTCTGCCTTTAACTCTGACTGCAGACGGCGTGACGTCTTCCACAATGAAAGGACCGTTGAAGGGGGGGTTTGTCCCACTTCTTCATTGTGTGATTGCGGATTGGGACTGCATCACCGGGGAAAAGTCGGGGAACACAAAGTTCTTTAAATTTGTCTGTTGAAGCATCTCCTTCTGTGTTCTGTACTGCCCCACACCCTTTTTGACGTAGCTGACCTGAAATAACAGAGATACTTGAGGTCATACAATTCAAATAGTCACGCAATTCCAATCCTAGCAAATCTGCAGTTGGCTGAGCATCACTTCTAACACTGGATGGAGGCACTAGAGGCATTCTCATTTGTCTCCCTGTCACTATCTCGTGGGGGTGAGATGGTGGTCAGAGCCTGGTTGGTTCCTTAATGCATATAATGCCAGTGGTAGGCAATGCAACCACCCTTTCTTCAAGGTAAGTTTCAACTTGGCTATTCTTTCTTTAAGCAAACCGTTGAGCCGTTCACAGATCCCATTCCCTTGTGGATGATAAGCTGATGAAAACTTGTGCTTTATACCAAGCAACAAGCATATCTGTTCAAAGTCTGATTCACAAAATGAGGACCATTATCTGACCTCATGACTTCACATACTCCCCATCTAGGAAACACTTCCTGCACTAAGAATTTTGCTGCACAGGTGGAGTCTGGGTGCATACATGGACCTGCTTCAATCCACCTCGAAAAGGGACATACTACTACGATCATGTATCTATATCCATTACATACTTGTATCATGTCGACATAGTCGATTTGCAAAGGTTGAAAAGGGCCATTGGGTCTCGGAATAATTCCCCTGTGTGCAGTGTATGCTCAGCTGTGAATTTTTGACACACTATATAATTCACTACAAAAAATACAACCTGCTCTACTAGATTTGCTACGAACCAATCCTCAGCAATAGTTGCAGCGAGACTCTCCCTAGTTGTGTTTGCGGGGTAGTGTAGCTGTTCAAGCGCCACCCTCAATAAGGCTACAGGCATCACCGGTTTACCAGTGCTGTCCTGTCGCCACAATGCTTCAGAGGGGTTTACAGAACACCCTCTTCGCATCCACAAATTATTTTCCTCTTGAGGTGCTTCCCCCTGAACCTCTATTAGATGTGTTTTTGACAAATTATTATAACCTTCAATCATGATCATCATGACAACCATTTTTTCATGCACATCAGGTGTCTCAACATTCATCATCCCTTTATCTGTACTTGCTACGCGTTTGGCTTCACTGTCTGCTGCTCTATTTCCACATGAGATAAAGTCTGTCTTATTAGTATGGGCTGTACATTTAAAGACTGCAATGCCTATTGGAAGTTATAGTGCCTTCATAAGTCTGTCCAGTAAGGCGGCATGCTGCACTGGAGTGGCGTCCGCTCGGAGGTAGCCCCTCCTTTTCCAATGTGCTAGCCCTGCGTGCACCGTTGATGTCACATAGGCGGAGTCTCTGTACATTATTACTTCCTGGTCTGCGTTTCTCTCGATCGCGGGTATCAATGCTAATAATTCTGCAGCTTGCGTTGAATAATGAGATGGTAATCGAGTACTTATAAGCACCCGAAATTCCCCATCAGTCGTGTTCTTTACCACAGCGGTACCTGTATATCTCTGCCTATCATTGTGATCGATCCTCGAAGAGCCGTCAATGAAAACAATCTCTCCTCCTGCTAAAGCGTTTTCTTTTATCCTAGTGATTTCATCATAGAACTTTTTGCATCAGACTATTTTAATTGCTGGATTTGAATTGACTACCTCATAGGCAGAAGCCCTTTGAGATGTCAATGTGCCTTTTAGTTTTTCTAGAATAGCAAATAATGCATGCTCAACAAATAACTGTTAGGAAAGATTTCGTAATTGTAGGGAATTTTCCTTCCATGTGGCAACCCCTAAACTTTTTGCTGTTGTTTTTCACCTTGTTCGTGACTTTGCCAGAGAAGTGCAGTCTTCTGCCGCACTCCTCTGGGCTTTCGCTCCTTTCTTACGGGGAAACTGACATGCCCTTAAGACAGTCAGTACCGGGGAACGCTGTTTCCCGTAGTTTCTTTTATCGTGTCGCAGCTTTAGTGCAACACGACACAAGAGGGCACTGTAAGTTAAGTTACAGCTCTCTTGGGTCTCTAGCCTTCTACAGGCCCTAGATACTCGTTTAGGATTGTGTGTGATCGGTACAAGTGCTTCAGTGACGGGGCTGGTGGCAGCGATCGTTTTGTATTTTTTGAGCTCCTTTTGGCGTTCTGAGCACGTTTTTGCCCTGAACCCAAAATGGTGGCCTGGCTCCCAAAATGGCCAGACCACGAGGCTCCTTTGTCCTGTCCACTGTCCGTCTTGCTCCCTTCACCTTCCCCAGGTCGAGGTGACCCGGGGCCTTCCTTATTTGGGCATGTACTTTCCCGCGAAACACAGATGCTTTCGCGGGCTTCTACATGCCGTGTGTATGCCTCCAGGGTGTGGGCTGGGATGTCTGGTCCCAATACACATCCTGGGTGCCAGAGAGTCTAGGGTGGTGTGAATGCCTGGGACCACCGTGGTCCGTGATTGGTCCACGTATGGGGTGTGTGTTGATGAGCGGCTCTCCCATTGGGTCCCCTCCGTTTTGGCGCGAAGGGCACCGTGGATAAGAGGGGGCTGCAAACACCACTACCATGTCGATCTCCTGAGTTCTTACGAACGAAGGAATACAGGAGCCAAGTATCCTGTAACCAGAGGCTGGACCGAGGAATCGCTGGTGACCCGCTGAAGGAGTCCTCCTTTGCACTGCTGTCGTCCTGTGAAACCCTTTCCTCCTTGAATCGAACCAGAAGGCCTGTATTGGTGCTTCGACCTATTGGAATAGCAGGAACAGCTATTCCCGGCATCTTCATCAACTCCTAGCAGTAAGCCTTCGGAAGTGTCTCTGGGCCATCCAGTTGACTGACCAGCTTACAAGGGAGTCCTGCTCTGTAACCGCCGTCAGGTTGTGCCGTATCTGGAGTCCTTGTCACTCTCCCACGCTTAGTACACTTGGCGTTCCCAAGTCTGAAGGGAGGAGTGTACTTTTGACTCAGATACGCACGGCTGCTCCGTTGTCCTGCCGCGGCAACAAAACTGTGCTGGTTTCGTCGATTGGGACGTCTTTTTGATCTACACAACTGGAAAGCGTTCCCTGCTCTTCTGAACCCGCCAGCTGCTGAAACTAACGTGGAGAAGCCTGGGCCTGCTTGCTTCGGGGACCGGTGAGTAGATTAGCTAGGATCTGGTCGCCCTCCTGCAGTTGCCCATTGCTTTTCCCTGCTGTGTAAAAACAGCTCCCTTTTCGTCCGTACTCGCGTTTTTGCTTCTGCTCGCTGTGGAGGCTGCGCTTGAGTTGCGGAACCTGTTCTTCTTCTGTGTGCACTAACCCGAACTGCCTGACTTCCTCCGAAGAGCTTCTCCTTTGCCCGTGGGCACCAGCACTTACAGGTACTTTGAGCACAAGGCTCCACTCTTCTCAGGGATCGGACTTCCATCTAGTTAGGTGCCTCTGAAGGCGAACTGAGTCGAAAGCTTTATCGCACTGCCTGTTTTCCTTCCCTTTCAGGTGGACTACATATTTCGTGCTTTAAACGCTTGCGACTGTGTATTTGTATATATATTGTGTTGATATGGTATGTGTTGGCTTAATATTGTTATAGAGTGATTTTCTTGCTACGGTCATTGTTTTAAAGGCCTTAAAATAAATGTGTTTATATTTTTGATATAACACCTGTTTTGGAGTAGTTTGTAAGCGCTCTTGCTTTGTGTGCTCATTGCGGGCTTTCAGTCACCCTCACCCCTCTTGAGACCTAGTCTTGACCGCCGCGATCGCTACCTTGATTGGTCTGGCTTGTCCAGAGGTTACCCTGTTCCAAGTAATTAGGTTGGCCTTCTGAACTTCTGCGCCGCCAGGACAGAGTTCAGAAATCCGTCTTAACAAATTGGTGTACAGCGGTGGGATACGACTGAAGGTATCCAGTGTTGCGCACGAGCTAAGGCATTTCAGGTTATTCCAACCAGTACAACGTAGTGGATTGTTGTAATATAACTTTAAAAAGGCCATAGTCCTATCGAACAGTATGGAAACAAATACGTTGTTAACTTTGAATGCTTCCAAATCAGAAACGCTGAAAAAGATGTGTGCGGAGAGAGGTGTTTCCTCTCAAGGCACAAAATTGGAAATGATCCAGAGAATCGTGGCGTGGCAAGAAGCGCAGCTTGATGCGATTACTTCTGAGGACAGTGCAGAAGGTGGTGGGGCTGCTCTCACTGGCAGAACCGACGGTTCTGCCGCTGCACTGATCCATCACGACCACGAGGACAGGGAGGACGAGATGTCTAATGTTTCCTCTGCCAGTGTCAATGGGGATGCTATGCTTGAATTCAAGAAGCAAGAGCTGCGGTTTAGGCAGCAAGAGCTTGAATTCAGCATAGCTAAACTAAAAATCGAACAGGCAGAAAAACAAAAAGACAGGGATCACCAGTTGGAACTGGCCAAGCTTCAGGTTGCAAATGGGTCCGCGGGTCCTGGACATGGGTCTGGGGCCTCCTCTCATCCACGGTTTCCAAAAGATCTGCTCAGTGTGTATGAAGAGCGGAATGACATTATGGACTGGCTGAATGCGTTTGAGTATGCATGCGAAGTTCAGAAAGTTGACAATGCTGATACGATTGCGTGGTTGCTCAGCAGACTGCCCCATTCTGGCTGTAGTGCCATTATGGAGATGTCGAAGGCTGAGCGAGCTGATTTCGCAATGTTAAAGCGAACTCTCATTTTAAAGTTTGGGAAGACTCCGGCCCAATATTTAAAGCGTTTTCGAGAGTATAAGAAAAAGGAAGGTGGTACTTGGGTATCTTATGTCACTGAATCTTTGAAAAACTTAACTGGCTGGGTCGAAGGATATAAGGTTTCTACCTTCGAAGGCATGATAAATCTTGTCATGCTTGAACACATTTTTGCTTCTTCTTCCCCGGAGCTTAAGCAGCATTTGGCCGATTCGAAGGAGATAGATCCTAAGAAGCTGGCCATTGCAGCGGACTTATGGGTGTCACATCGAGTGTCCCATAAGGACAAAACTCATCCTGGTAAGCAGGAGGAAGGGAAAAAGGCCAAAGATGTGGAGGGTGGGGAATCTGCTAAATCTTCTTCCCAAAAGGGCCACAAAAAGAAAAACAAGGGTAAGACACAAGAGAACTCACAGGGTAGTGGAGGTCAGCCTCCGAAACAGAACTCTGGTTACAATAAGCCTCCCTATGTAAACAGACCCAATGGATCTTGTTTTGCTTGTGGAGCAACTGACCATGTGAAGGGGGATCCCCGTTGTAAAGTTAGACCTTTGGGGTCCACTCCGCTAATCTGGCCTTCTCCTCATACGAGGAAGAAGAGATTACAGGAGCATCCTTCTCCTCAGACTCCTTTCCCACCCGAATAGAGGCTGAGGTAGTTTTAGTGTCCCTGGTTCCTGGGAGCCTAAAGTCGCAGAGGCTTATGCTAGGATTCCGGATAATACCAAGCACTACTTAAAGACAGTGTGCTGATCAATGGAGTAGATACTCCAGCTCTTAGGGATAGTGGGTGCAGTCGCACTGTAGTGGATTCTACCTTGGTAGACTCAGAGGAAGTTGCCAGACTACTCTGATGCCCACTAAGTTGGCTGACGGCCCCCTCCGTATGTTTCCCGTTATACCTGTAAATCTTACTTTAAATGGTACAGCAGTCAGGATTCCAGTGAGCATTCAGAGAAACGTCCCGGGAAAGGTCTTGTGGGTAATGATCTCAGAGCTTTAGGGCTCGTAGGAGACACTGCCGAAAGACCCTACACACGGTCTCAAGCACGGGCAGCATTGCCAAGTCCAATACGCCGCCCCAGCCGAAGGGGAAAACCCAAGGCGAAAGGAGTCAACAAGTCACGACGAGGGAAAGAGAATATTCCCCCGAGCTCGCCTACCACTGCGTGGAGGGAGTTGGTCAATCGCCCGGGCCTGACGAGGAGGTGGCGATGCCTGAAATATTCGACCCAACGATCATCCTGAACTAAAAGACTTGTTAGTTGAAGGAGGTCCTGATAGGGACGAGTTCAGTAAAGGCCAACGTGAGTGCCCATCTCTGGAAGGCCTAAGGAGACAGGCCTGCTCCCAGCTTGAGGGGAACCTCCTGGACGCATAGGATTTATTGGGAAGGTGGACTCCTCTATAGTGAGCCCACAGAGTCTACAGAAGGAGACCATAGGAGGTTGGTGGTTCCCCTTGCTGTTAGGCCTTCCTCCTGCAGTTGGCGCATGAAGTTCCCCTTGCTGGTCACCTTGGTATGAGAGGACCAAGCAAAGGTTATCCATGCACTTCTACTGGCCCAAGATGGGGGTGCAAGTAGAAAAGTCACTGCAGGAGTTGTGCTCCTGCCAGTTGTCTGGTAAGGTTGGCGCGACAATCCAAGCTCCATTGGTACCGCTCCCAGTGGTGGGGTACCATTTGAAAGGGTAGGGATCGACATCGTCGGTCCCCTTGACCCGCAAACATCCTCAGGCAATAGGTTTATCCTGGTGCTGGTCGACCATGCAACCAGGTATCCTGAGGCCATCCCATTAAAAACTGTAACTGCCAAGTCAGTTGCAAAAGCTTTACTCGGCATATTTACTAGGGTTGGCTTCCCTAAAGAAGTTGTGTCAGATCGTGGCAGCAACTTTATGTCGAAGTACATGCAGGCTATGTGGAAAGAATGTGGGGTCACCTACAAGTTCTCTTCTGCATACCACCCCCAGACCAATGGTCTGGTGGAACGTTTCAACAGAACGTTAAAGAGCATGATTGGGGCTCTGGAGGAGCCCCAGAGAAGAAAATGGGATCTTCTTTTACCATGCTTGTTGTTTGCCTACCGAGAGGTACCACAGGAGGGTGTTGGCTTCAGCCCCTTCGAACTTCTGTTCGGTCATCCCGTACGGGGACCCTTAGCCATCGTCAAAGAGGGATGGGAGATGCCCACTCCCCTGTTACTACCAACGTAGTTGACTATTTGCTAGGGCTCAGAAAAAGGATGGTACTTCTGATGGGCTTGGCTAGTGAGAAATTGAAGGCAGGGCAAGCGCTGGTGAAACATTGGTACGACCAGAAAGCTTCCCTAATCAACTTCACACCTGGTCAGCAAGTCCTGATCATGAATCCTATAAGGCCTCGTGCTTACAGGACAAATGGTCAGGCCTTACACAGTGGTGGACCCCTGGGTGAGGTGAACTATTTAGTGGACCTTGGAAGGCCTGGACAGGCTCCAAAAAGTGTTCCACGTGAATAGGCTGAAGGCTTCGTCCCAAGAGTCGAAATCGCAGCACTGCTACTGGCTTCAGACGTTGAGGAAGAGGAGTCTGAACCTCTCCCCGACCTGTTCCAAGGCAGTCCTTCAGATTGCTCCTTTGAGGGTGTCCGAGTGGCCCCTCACCTGACTTCTGATCAGCAGGCTGAGGTGAAAAGTTTGCTTAGGCAGTTTTCCCCCCTGTTTTCACAGTCGCCTGGTTTGACACCTTGGTGCAAACATAACATTGACACAGGAGACAGTGTACCTACCAAAAGTAGGGGATACAGAATGTCGGATAAAGTACGGTCTTATATTAAGACCGAGGTCAACAAGATGTTAGACCTTGGGGTGATTGAACCCTCTAGTAGTCCTTGGTCCAGCCCTGTGGTTTTGGTTCCAAAGGCAGGCACTTCTGAATTGAGGTTCTGCGTGGATTACAGGGCTCTGAATGCTGTCACCAAGACAGATGCACACCCCTTGCCTCGAACGGATGAGCTGGTGGATACTTTGGGTGCCTCCAAGTACCTCAGCACGTTTGACCTCACTGCTGGCTATTGGCAAATAGCTTTAGCAGAGCATGCCAAGGAGAAGACGGCATTTTCTACGCCAGACGGCCTTTACCAATTCCGGGTAATGCCGTTCGGGTTGAAGAATGCACCTGCCACTTTCCAGAGGCTTGTGAATCATGTGTTGAATGGGTTGGATGAATTCTGTCTTGCATATCTGGACGATATAGCAGTTTTCAGTGCCACCTGGGAAGACCATGTGAAACATCTCGGGATTGTGCTCCAGGCTCTTCAGAAAGCACACCTGACCATAAAGGCTAGTAAATGCCAGATTGGACAAGGCTCTGTGGTTTACCTTGGACATGAAGTAGGTGGAGGGAGGATACAGCCTCTTCCCAGTAAAGTACAAGCAGTACAAGACTGGCCTACCCCCACTACGCAAACCCAAGTGAGAGCCTTCTTAGGACTCACGGGGTATTATCGCAATTTTATGGCAGACTATGGCACCATAGCTGCTCCTCTGACTGCCCTCACAACTCCGAAGAAACCCAAGAAGGTAACTTGGACTGACGAGTGTGAGAAGGCCTTCAATGGCTTGAAAGACTCCTTGTGCCAGGCCCCTGTGCTCAGGGCCCCTGATTATCAAAGACCTTTTATCGTGCAGACGGACGCCTCTGACACTGGGATAGGAGCTGTACTATCACAAGTAGATGAGAAGGGTAAGGAACACACTATCGGTTTTATTAGTCGCCAGCTTAAGGACAGAGAGCTCAGATGTCCACGGTAGAGAAAGAATGTTTCTCTGTTGTGTGGGCCCTAAGGAAGCTGAGGCCCCTACCTCTATGGGACCCACTTCACTGTGCAGACTGACCATAAGCCGTTAAAGTGGCTAATGAACATGAAGGGGAGAATCCAAAGTTGCTTAGGTGGTCCATAAGTCTTCAAGGCTTCGACTTCACTATTGAGCATAGGCCAGGTGTCCAACATAGCAATGCTGATGGGTTGTCCAGAATGTTTAACCGACATGAAACAAGAGACTCATCCAGGGGTGGATTAGTTCCCCCTGTCCATAGTCTGGGAGGGGCGAGTGTAGGAAAGATTTCGTAATTGTAGGGAATTTTCCTTCCATGTGGCAACCCCTAAACTTTTGCTGTTGTTTTCACCTTGTTCGTGACTTTGCCAGAGAAGTGCAGCCTTCTGCCGCACTCCTCTGGGCTTTCGCTCCTTCCTTACGGGGAACTGACATGCCCTTAAGACAGTCAGTACCGGGGAACGCTGTTCCCGTAGTTTCTTTTATCGTGTCGCAGCTTTAGTGCAACACGACACAAGAGGCACTGTAAGTTAAGTTACAGCTCTCTTGGGTCCTCTAGCCTTCTACAGGCCCTAGATACTCGTTTAGGATGTTGTGTGATCGGTACAGTGATTCAGTGGACGGGAATGGTGGCAGCGATCGTTTTTCATTTTTTGAGCTCCTTTTGGCGTTCTGAGCACGTTTTTGCCCTGAACCCAAATGGTGGCCTGCTCCCAAAATGGCCAACCACGAGGCTCCTTTGTCCCTGTCCACTGTCCGTCTTGCTCCCTTCACCTTCCCCGGGTCCAGGTGACCCGGGGCCTTCCTTATTTGGGCATGTACTTTCCCGCGAAAACGATTGCTTTCGCGGGCTTCTACATGTCGTTTGTGTGCCTCCAGGGTGTGGGCTGGGATGTCTGGTCCCAATACACATCCTGGGTGCCAGAGAGTCTAGGGTGGTGTGAATGCCTGGGACCACCGTGGTCCGTGATTGGTCCACGTATGGTATGTGTTTTGATGAGCGGATCTCCCATTGGCTCCCCTCCGTTTTGGCGCGAAGGGAACCGTGGATAAGAGGGGGCTGGAAACACCACTACCATGTCGATCTCCTGAGTTCTCACGAACGAAGGAATACAGGAGCCAAGTATCCTGCAACCAAGAGGCTGGACCGAGGAATCGCTGGTGACCCGCTGAAGGAATCCTCCTTTGCA
>CM030325.1:1077629148-1077697887 GCA_002915635.3 Ambystoma mexicanum | reverse complement strand
TTTGCCAGAACTTTGATATAAATTCTTTCTCGTGTCTTTCTTTAAACTCCTAACCCAGGTCGGGGGCCCTTTGTTCGTCCTTTTGGCGGGCTTCTGCCGAGAAGCCCTCCTTTCGGCGCCTCTGAGTCTGGGCTGGATCCACTGTGTGGGAGGGGGAGTAGGACCCCTGGACAGAGTTGCCGCAGCAACTCAAGTCGCACTCTAACCGGATAGGCTGGAGGGTCTCCCGCCAAAGTGACCACCTTCACTGTGTGACAGCTAGGCTGTATGAATGGGGGTCTTTTTGCATAAAAGCAGGGTCCTGAGGACTGGAAGAGCAAGACGTCGCCACTGGAACTACGGAACCGAAGGGGAGAGAAGCCAAGGACATCTTCAACACCTGAACCACCGGTGAAGCCCTGCTGCAGCATCTCACCACTTTTCTTCCACACGACGAGAGGAGATCTTCTCTGCAAGAGCCTTCTTCCTTGAGCTGGTGGACCAACCAGTTCACCAATCGCTTCCTCGGACGTGCCTTGCTCGAATGGCCAGTGCCCAGCACTTGGAGGCCGGATAGCCAGGCAGCCATCCACCCGGACCGTGATTTAAAGGAGCGTACCTTTTTTTTCGTCTAGCAGCACCGCGGATGGTTTCATCCCTGGGTAGTGCAGTGACTCGGACCTTCCTCCACGTTGAGAGCCTCTCTTCCTCTGCTGGATCCCCCGAACTGCAGGAACTACCAGGAACAACCGCCACCGCAGGAGCCACTTCTTCATATTAAGGTACTTTGTTCCGCCAGGCCTCCCTTTCTGCGTGGTAGCCCTAAAGTGTTTTAAATCCTTTATCTACTTGTTGGGTTGGCCGCCCCTTTCGTCTAACATTGTCTTTCGCCTTGCATCTATCTTTCAAACTTCGTTAAACCAAGACTTGACTGCAGCTACAAGAACATTTTTGCTCCTAAGCTCTTGGTCCTGTACCACTGACTCTGGCTCAGGCCTATTGACTCTGGCTGATTTGTTAGATCTGCTCTCACTAGATTGATTCTCAATAAGAAATGTGTTGAATGCAACTGAATCTTCTAAACACCTCTTCCTTCCCGCTGTCTTAACTTGAGAAGTGCCATTTTGCTCAGTTTCATTTAAGTATCTGATTGCTAAAAGTACTGCCTTGCTTAACTTGTTCACAAAACTTCAGGGAAATGTTGTTAGGGTGTGTCTGAAGATATTTCGGTTTTAACTTGTGCTTTCCCTCCCTTGTGCTAAATTGCTAGAGTGCCATTTGTAGTTGGTTTTCACTATGCCGTTTTGCTCAGATTTCACTCTACCGCAAACTTGTCTACAATTGACTAGGGAGTTGTGTATACCTGTCCTTGACTGAAATTAACTTGCTTTATTAACTGTGATTTATGTGTTGAACTAGATGTGTATAAATAAAATATATATATATTCTTTTTGATCCAAAGCTTTGGCCAGTGTTTCCTTGTGCCAGAGTGCTGAAGCCCTAATGTGTAAACCCTGAATACTGCTCATCTCCCTCTTGAGATAAGTCTGACTGCTTAGCCACAGCTACCAACTAAATCTTTGTGGTACAGACTGATACCAAAGGGGAATTTTCTTGCTCTCACCTGTAGTCCTAATCTTGTGTAGTGGTCCCAGAGGGAACTGCACGGGATTCTGCCTAACAGGGTTCATTTTCCAAATCCCCTGACATTCCATGAGGCCAAGAGAAAATTGTGAACAATGGGTTTCTTTGTCAGTTCCTCAACAGCAACAAGACGTGCGATAGGAATCATGCTTGTTCACTAAAATAGAGGGAAGCCTGATCCTGCACCTTTGGGGCTTCTACCTACAGCTCGAGGAAGCGCACACGATGTGCAGGCACGTTGGAACTGGGTTTCCTGCCATACACATATTCGAAGTGCCTTTAGCGTCAGTAGCAAGGTCTAACATCAAAATCTATAGATCTAAACAGTTCCACCTCCTGTAACAACAGAGTACACAATTTTAGATGGTACATTTATCGTGATAGTGTTGAGTCTGGTTTCATCAGGGAATTTCACTTGCTCTATGTCCTTAGTAGAGATCAGACGCAGAGCAGGAATTTCGATAAAAAGTGAAAGTATGTTACCACGATTCAACACCCAAACCAGGGCAGAGTCTTGGGTCTAGTACGCATTCCAGGATCATAGATGGGGAGTGTTCCCCCGGAACGCAAACCTCGTTCTGCCCCTTGCGTTGATACTCATTACCAACTGCATTTCTATGCAAGATATTAGCCTTGGCCTTTTGCTTCCCATTTGTCCCTGAACAGTATCCTGCACCAAAATCGATTTGATAGTTACTCATTACCTCTTAGTAACAGGTTTAAAAGGATAAAAAACACTTTTCAGTTTACATGAATGACAATTATCACATGTTTTTTTGGGGTAGGGTCCCGTCAGCTCTTGTGTAAGGTGCAAACAATCTCAATGATGGAACCCACAACCCAGGTAACCCATGAGCGAAGGCTTTAGATAACACCCAGCTCTAAGTTTTACACTGGGGCCGGTGCAGTCCTGTGATCGTACTGCGGGTCATAATGAATGTGGTTAAAGATACAGAGACCACTACAATCCTCTCTCTCTCCACCACTTGCATGTCCAGTTCCATGGTTGCGGGGCCCTGGCAGTCTCTTAATGATGGAACTCCACTTAGGGTTGCCTCATCACACTTACTTGTCCTAGTATTGGGTGTGCTAGTTATTTTGTTAGCTTCACATCCCCCTGTGAAAACCCAAGGGATTTTCACTGTACAGAACCTCTGGGACCAGGGTAGGGGCCTCCGATGGTGAAACACCTCTGGGACCAGGTTAGGGGCCTCCCGTGGTGAAACACGGTATCCCTTTTCCTTTTGAGACCTCTTACCCATCCTACTGTGTCAGATTTACTGACCTTCCAACTACCCCCACCCCTTTGTATGTAAACACTGAGACGAGGAAGAGCGAAACTGGGAGGATGAAGATTACCAACAGAGAACACACTCAGACACAGAAAACAGACTCTCCCCTTCCTACAGCAGACTGTCCCAGTAATGAGGCCAGACTAGGTCAGGCCTCCCTCTTTAACTACTCACACCTGACTTCACTTGACTCCCAGGCAGTATAAAAGGCAGAGCAGAAAAGCATACTTTGAGCGAGCTGGGGATGCTGGAAGGTGTCAAGATGGCAGAGGAAGATCATTTGAGCTGCAGAGACTCTGGGAGGCCTGGAGGAGGCAGAAACCACCCCACTGGACCTTTGAGTGCAGGAGAGGCTGCAGTGAGGGGAGAGACCTGTACCTCCAGGAGGCAAAACCAGGGGCAGCTGGGATCTCCTAGCGCTGCCACACCAGCGCTCCTCCTCTCGGCCAAGCAGGTGAGCCCAGGTCTCTGAGGGGCAGACGATGAGACCCTGACCTCAAGACCTATCCCCATTGAAGCTCCTGCAGCTCCCAAAGCCAGAGGATGCTGTTTTGGGGAGCTGTGAAGTAAGAGGAAAAAAACAGTGGACTTGAAAGGAGGCGAGCCGTGCTGGATCAAAAGCCTTGACTAGACGGATGGTCTTGATAAACTGTATCAGCCGCTGCCGGTGAGTGAAATGGGAGACCGGCTTCTGTTGATAAATGAAAAGGACATTAACGTTGAAGTGCTCATTGGGTTGTCGAGAAACTGCGAGCGAAAGCACATCGTAGCAAGAATGAAGAATACAGAGATTGTGCGTGTGAGAGAAGCTGCCAAAGAAATCTGAAAGCACTTGAGAGTGTGACCGAGAGAGGAGGCGAATAGTCAAAGTGGTCACACAAGGGTAAAATCAAGGGTAACAACCCCCCCTCGTACTTTCAAAAGTCTTTGACAAAAGGTGAAACAGAGTATAAAGTAACATAAGTAATTATTAGCCCTGTGATGCTAACTAATAACTGCAGATACTAAAAAGCCTCGGGAGCGGAGGCCGGTATAAACCTTTAAAACTGTATCCAGTATTGTAGGTTGCGTGCAGGACGGCAGCCGCGAGAAAGAGAAGCCTGATGTGTTGAAAGTAAACGCACTGGCTACAATATAACAGAGTGACCGGCGAGACCGATCACCTATCTGAAGTCTCTGTATTGAACTGGCAAGTACTTTCAAGTGAAAGCGTGAAAGATTGCACAGTAATAAGTGTGATACTAGCGGTTTGAAGGCTTGTGCCCGATCGAGGGAAGCCAGAACTGCCTACAGACTAAGGTCTGAGTCCAGAGGAGGGAGACCTGAGTGAATTGGTGAAAGTGCCCCTAATATTTGTTTAAAAAGACATTAAGATCTGCTGAGTGTTACAAGCTAGTAGAACTGGTAAAGGTAACCGAACTTTATAAATAAACTATACCGTAACTGTGATTTGAAGGCAACAGTGAACCGACGGAGGGATGCCAAGTGACAGCAAGGGAAGGTGAATCCCGCATTTTGATAAAGTGACTGAATAGTGGTGTCAAGACGAAGGTGAACCCAACAAAGGGGTATCACGAGAAAGCCGGGTAAGAGAGGAATCCTGCATGGCGTGAGCTTGGGGAAAGTCTTGTGATGCCAAGCAAAAGACATTGATTCGAGGATCTTGCCTTTTCAGAAGAAACTGCTTCCTGATGCCTATAGTCTCTAGGGGTGCTCACAGTCATGCCACTGTTCTGCCTTGTCCGTGATGTAATGTGGTTAAGGGAGTGCTGCAGTTCAGCAGTACTGAACTAACGAAACCCTTTTGAACATATCAGTTTGTACTAAACTCTTTTGCTGTACATATCATTGTCCCGCACCCCTTTGTTATATAGAGTAAGGCTTTGGCAAGAGGTTTATTAGTATAGGCCATTTTGTTTTGACACAACACCACTAGGACAGCGTTTTCTTTACTTTGATGGTCGTAGCTTGCTCCCATCTTAGATTTAGGATTAGATTAGCCCTTTTCTCACCCAAGTACTGTTCATAAACACCCTTGGATTGTACTCCTTGTGTCGGTCGTACTTCTGATAACCGTGCCTTCCTTACACCCCCCACAACTGTATTGGTGACATTGAATCGCCCTCTCAACACAGTCAGGGATTTTAGTTGAGACAGTAATTGAATGGCTCGGACATGCAATCTTGTGGGTACTAAGAAGCTGGTTAGACTCCACCTTCCTATTTTCCAGTTGAGGAGGCCCAGAATTGACTGCCATATCGGAAGGTTTGGTCAGGTCTATTATTTCTGAGCCAACCTTGTTGCAGTATTTGCATATCCATGCCCTGGACCAATCCCTTCATGCTGTAAATCTGTTTGAATACTTTCATCACATCTGGCCCCCGACCATGGGCCTACTGTTGGTAAAGTGTTATGATATGATATGGCTTTATAACGTGCCTATACACAAGTGTTTCAAGACGCGACAAGGCAAGGGAGGGGGAACAGAGTGAAGACAGACAGCGATCCTACTAGGCCAGGTGTCATTCAGATCGCGCACGTGCATGGGAGGGGAAAGTGGGAAAGTGCGAGGGGCTAGGGGAGGGGACAGTGCAGTACATAATAGAATAAATAACAGTAAGTAAAAGTACGGCCAGCAGGTGGCAAGTGCAGGGGTAAGTGCAGAAAAAAGGTGTCAGGTGCTGGTAGTGGGATTGTAGGGATACAGGGGTTGCCGGGAAGGCAGTGTTGAGAGGCTTTAGTTGTTTTGAGGATCCAATGCCATTCCGCATTCCAGTTAATTTACTGGTCTCCCAATCACAGGAGTGACAACGATACCCGGCTCGCACCTGTGCCCTCCCCCAATGGCCTGGCTTGGGTACTACCATCACCTTTTGTTAACGTGCAGTCCTCCGCTAATGTGTCTATGACTGCTTTGACCCTCCTGTCGGGTTTTTGCTTATTTCTTGAAGACTTCTGTGTTGTGAACAGGGTGGTAAACGATTTTGCCTCCAGTGCTGCTTTTTCTGTAGTGTGTATGGAACTCGAGAAATTGCGTGCGCTGGTTCTAATGTTCTGGCGACTCAGTGGTACTGGTGTCTTCTTTCACCTCTGGCTTCCCTCTCAGCTGCAAACACGGTCTGCATTGTTTCTTCCTCTTCCACAGTTCTGCTTCTCTCTCTAATGGCTGCACCTGAGGGGTCTTTTTCAGTGTGCTTCTGGCAATGGTATTGCTGGAATCAGGTAAGATGCGCTTCTGGCGATGGTATTGCTGGAATCAGGTAAGATGCGCTTCAGGCGATGGTATCACTGGAATCAGGTAAGAAGCGCTAAAGGCGGCGGTGAGCGGTACGCTGCTTGAGCAGACTAAGGCGAAGCGCTGGCATGCGGGCGGGGCAGGCTTAAATATCCTGGTCCCAGCCACGCCCCTTTGCTCTGCTTTGTGGCTCCACCCTGCCACTCCCAGAAGATACTGCACGTGTAGCTCAATGCATTTCTATGGCCACGCCCGACCTGGATGCACGTGGGGGCCCTGCAGGGGATCAAATAACATGTGCACTAGAAATAAAGTGTGCAGAGCACACTTTCTCATGAGCCTGGTGCCAGAGGTGCCAGGACTGGGTCCAACTGGACCCTTTAAGTGATGGAGCTTGTGGTCCTTGCTCTGTGGCCATGACACATTCCCTTATCTAAGTTTCTCCTCCCTTGGCTTAGGCGCCCTCTATTATTATCAGCCCTTAAATACTGAGTCTCTTCTCCCCTAATTTACAATGTGCACTGCCTTCTTTGCTCCAAGGTGGAGAATTTCTCTCCATAAGCGGGTATGTCCAGACCCTCCCCTCCCACTCCTCCCGATCTACCCCCCGGATTCCGAGAATCATTCTGGGTAACTACTGGGTGGTCAAGGTGGGGAGTTAGGGAGACTTGACTAGAGATTGAATAGGTTGTAAGATTCAACATATCCACCTCTTGGGGTGAAGTGTCCACTGCTGAACTCTGATCTAATAGGGGAGTCTGGATGGTAACATACCTCTCGAGCGTAATTGCTGCTGAATTCTGTTTTTTTTTAAAGGCTGTTTTGTTTTCTTACCCTGATGTATCACCCCTGTAGGGGAACCATGATCATGAGGAGGGGTAGTCAGTGTACCTATAAATCTTTGCGTAAATGGATGATTTTTGGTAGGGAGGGTTGTTTTTTGAGTTTTTCCTGCTAGGAGGTTGTCTTAATAAAATGTTATCTGCCCTTTCTGCCTTTTGAACACATCAACTAAGGGCTCATGCAACTCCTCCTTATCCTTAGCAGAGACGTGGGGATCCTCCTGTTGAATTGAATTCTGGATTATCTCTGGACTATTAGAGGCAATCGTTACATGAGGGATTCCATTCAATCCTTGGACATCCACCTCGATAACCAATCGAGACTGAAACCTATTGGCTATAGATTTGTTTACTGAAGTTAAATCTTTGTATTTCTCTTCCAAATGGTTTATCCCATTAGATTGAGGCCCACCCTGGTCAGAGAGCTCTGCTCCATTAAATCAACTTTTTCCAATATCATATTGATTAGAGAGGTTGTAAGTCAGTTTTAAGGCTTCAAACAATATTGTCAGCACTATGATCCCATTGTTCATAGCTGTCAGTATTATTTCAATTAGTGGAAGACCCAATGGATTCAGATCCAAATGATCTTCTCAGGGTTGGTTTTGCAAAGGATATAGCTGAACTTGAAGACAAATTCAAATTGGAGTTTAACGACTCTGGATATAGGAGATCCTGGCAGGTTTAAAGGATGGATTGGTGTTGTCTTTCCCTAATTGAGTATCCTGTACCAAAATCTGCTAATCTTGGGAAAGGGCCACAGGTACTAATTCTGAAATCGTCGGAATTACAAGAATAGCCAGTGGGGTCAGTATTTGATCACCTGGCTGCTGGTCTCTCATCACTTTTAAGGGGCTTAAAGACCTTGGGAGTAGTGGATCGGCCTCTCCGTAGTGTTACCAAAATGAACCTGCACTTCCGTGGATATGGCAACTATTCATTCCCTTCCTGACTACTCTCTCCAGCAGTTAATCTTCTTTTTCAAATGTTGGTTCCCTCCTACTTGTAGATATCACCTGGTTTTGTTCAATCTGTCTCGCTTTCTCGACCAAGGCGCAGTCGGGTATCTCATCAAGATCTATTAAGGCAAATGTCCTGAGCCCTCGTTCTTTCTTGGGAAGGTTTAGATATAAGAGTTGGGGGATGAAAGTTTGTCTCGGCTGGGGGCATAACAAATTATTCCTGATCCCTTTCCGCCAATACCTTCTAATGTCTGAAGGGAGAGATTTGACCCATGTGCCCTTAAAGCCTAGCTGCAAAGGCGGCCAGGTTGTTTACTTTGTCCCGAGTCTCCCCCCAGGGGGCCCCAGAAACTCCCCGATCTGTCTCTGCGGCATTGCTGTTTTTAATGTGTATGTATATGATATACAAACGTGATTACCAAAATTTCCACTGAGATGAAATTGTAGACGTCTACTGCCGCTTGCCAAAAATAATACACCTTCACTTTACAATTCCTGCCATCCGTAACCACTTTTTAATATAGATAATCCCTCCAATATTCAAATATATAGGATTCTAAAATCAAGATGATATAGTTCCCCTCACATCATCCGCTTAGCCGCTTAACAGCTGAACAGCAGTCAGCAAGCACTCCTGAATGCATGTGTGCTGATGCATGCACCCGCTGCTTTTACATTTTTTTGGTGGGAGTGGGCGGGGCAGAGTCCGGCAAGGATTATTTATCAAATCATAAGTTCCACAAAGTCTCCAATAATATATATTCTTGGGTCACTTCTCCAACAAGTCTCCACAGCTGAACAGCACTCAGCGAGCACTCCTCCATGCGCCCTGATAATGCGTCTGATACACCTTTCCAATCGTATCCACCTTCCGATGCAGGTGCTGCTCTTACTTCCAAGACCGCACTGTGTCCCGTCTGCCCTTCTTGTGGTGCAGCCACTACTGCCCCCTGACTGAAAGTTTTGCTAACCTCTTTTGCACTAGTTTTGCTTCCTCTATTTGTACCCTTGTGCCATTTCCATTTCCTTCTCCTTCACCCGCATATTATTTTGTACAATTATAGAATGTATCTCCACCCACTCTTTCGCATCGATCCCCACTATCTTATCAAGTGCTTTCTGCACTTCTTTGAGAGTCCTTTTTTATCCCAAAATAGAAAAATGTAATTGACTGATCCCATGGTTTCACCCATTTCAGCCCTCCTCATCTCTTGTATTTGTAAAATATACTGAGCCAGATCTTCAACATCCCGCATTGTACGTTGCATTACTGACTGGAGATCTGGTGTATCGGGGTATGCGCGTTCTAGCACTGCGCACACTGATCCTGATATCATTAAATTGGCACCATTGTGAGTGGTAATCTCCTAATCGCACGCAGGATACCCTCCGTTAGACCAAATGTCATCCGCCTGATCTCCCAATATTGCCACAAACAAGCTCTTCATGTCACCCACTGACGGGGTAATGCCTGCCATCTGCATTTGGAACGTGTAAATCCACTTTCCCGCTCAAGCTGTGAGGACGGTTGTGCTATTACTAATTAGTTTTTTTTCCATTTGTGGCTATGGTACACACTGTGACCTTCCTGGCAACAGCGGAGACTGCGCTCCCACCATCTTAGTCACTTTCTTTTTGGCCACCGACTTTCCCTTCCTGACCGCCATGCACCCGTGGCAGTTCCTCAGCCTGGGCCCCACAAATTCTCCACTGGTGGTGATATCACAAGTCATCCCAACTCATCCACTGTGCCCCACTCCTCTTCCCCTGTTCCTGCTCCCATTTCGTTATCGGACTGTACCGACCCATAATCCAAACTTCCTGCCCGCAGTCTTCCCCGTCTCCTATTTCCCTTCTCAATATGCACATCTCTGATCGCTGTACTATCATTTCTAAACAAGATGTCTACCACTCTTCACTTGTCTGTCCTGATAGGTGCTCGCTTTCCATCCCCTCTATCCAACTTCAATCTCGCCAAATCTTCCTCTTTCCTCCTTAATGATTCTTCTTACTCTTTCTGTGGCTTTCAGTCTACATCCCTCTGTTCTTGAGCTCACACAGCTGGGGACGCTACAGGGTTTGGGAGATTCTGGTACTGGGTCTGTGACGAATGAGGAGGAAAAGCAGTGGTGGGTAAGGGGACATATGTTGGGTTTGTGGACCGTGATGCTGCATGGGTGGGGTAGCACCCTAATGGGAGATGATGCACTCCTTGTGTCAGCTGTGCTGCTTGTGTAGGGACCGATGAGATGAGGGGTCCTGAACCACCGGAGCAGTGTGCATGGTAAGGATCGGACACACATTGCGGGTGGCCTGCTGGCTGCCTTCGAAGGATCAAGGGGCCATATTCTAAATCCTCCACCATCTTCCATAACTCCAACACTTCCTTTCTATTCTTCAACTTGTTCCCCTTATATTTTGCTGCTAAGAACGTATATTTGTGACTTAAAATGTATTTGTTTCCTGTTCTAGCCGTGGCTTATACATGCCCCCTCTTGTCCAGCTACTCTCTATGATACTTCATGATCTTCTTCCTAAAAACTGGAGTACTGTGCACATATACTCCAATGGGGTCACTGGCTCAATTTTAGCCGCTCCCTACTCAGATGTTGTATAATAACCCACTTACTTGAGCACCAATCCAGCGGTGCCTCGACATCCCACTACCCCACCCCTTTCGTTGTTCCAAATACCCGAAACCCCTCTTATTTTCGCGCCACACACCTACACTCACACTTCCGGAGCCCTCTCTTATTACCACACGCAGCCCTCTCATTACCACACACCACTAAAACTCAACAGGCCCTAACACTGCCCGCTCACACCTCCATTCCACCCTATTTCAATACATATATGTACAATGTAAGGGAGGCATAGTATCAAAAGTATGACACTGACACAAGAGGTATACGTTTCGAAACATGTATTCCATTTTCGGGGTTTGGAAAAACTCCTGCTTTGCCCTATATATCTATGATGGGAGTAGTCTCTACCATCAAATAATAAAGAAAACACAGTCCTAGCCAGTATCTGTCAAATATAAAATGGCCTATACTAACAACCTAATGCCTACCCTAACTCTTATACAAAAAGTGTGTAAAGGAGAATGTGTTGGCAAAGAAATATCAGTATTATAACATAAAGGATCAACATGGCTGAGTCAGCTCCCCTACCTGCGTTGAACAGCTTGCAGAAGGTAGCCTCCGTAAACAGGATGACACACTCTGGTTCAGCTTATCAAATAATGGCAGTTCAAAACGTGGGTCGAGGCCCACTTGGCCTTCCATGTTAAAGTCACTTACTCCAGCTTTCCAAGAGTTCTTTCACAGTTCAACAAAAAGTTCACGTAGGTCTCCCTCCGTCTGGATCGGACAACAAAGATTTAACAGTTCACATAGGTCTCCCTCAGCCGGGCTCGGACCTCTCAAACACAGCACTTGTAGGGTTTCCCTTCCCCAAGCTTTATTCACATTTGTTAGGGTTTCCCTTCCCCTAACTTATTTCATGCTTTCGGTCCCCCTCAGTTGGGCTCAGACCTTTCACTGTTATCGAAGACTTTAGAAAGTGCAAGGCTCTTACTATAGACCTCCGCAGGACCACTTCAACTTTCACTACAGCTCTCCCTTTGGTTATTTACCCCAGTGTCTCTTGGTCTTGGTAGTTCCATACCATAAGCACAAAAGTTGAAAGAAATCTTTATCGCAAAGCATTCACCTATTAAATTCCCCTTTTGGCGGGGTTAACCTTGACCATTGCGCATTTCAGAGTTCATTCACTTTGCTGCTTTATGACAAGATATCACACATTTCACAGAGACCTTCGGGTGGGCTACTTCCTTTCGCTGGACCACTCCGCTACCCTATATGACTGGCTTCAAAGTTATCGGTAACTTAAAGTTCACTACTGGTTTGCTTTCCCTCACAGCTCATTAGCATATGCACAACCTTCAATTATAAGGTACACTGTTGCGGCTTCAATGTTTCCTTAACACACACTGGTCTTTCGCTAACTCACCGGCTGTGTGTATACCTTGTGGCTTTGATTCACGAGTCAAGGTTGAAACCACAGGCTTGGCATCAACTCACCAGGGAGGGTTGCTGGCGTCCTTGAAACACAATGCAGTGTTCTTGTCTGCGATTTTCCCTTCTCTGCGTATCCATCACAGCTCTTTGGAGGCAACAGCCTCCTACGGGGATCTCCTGCATTTCACTACCCTTTGTTCTCGTTCCTCGATCGGTCGTTCTGATCCAGTGGGTTCTTCATCCCCCCGGAAGATCTGCTCCTTCACGTGTTCCACCTTGTTTAGAGTATGTCTCTATGTTCCGCCTTTTATTCGTGTGGGGAGAGCTAATGGGTATCAGATGTATGGGATTAAAGTCAAGTGCCTGACTTTGCCTGACCCGATTAGCGGGACATGTCCGATGAGATATGTAAGGGTTAGCCTCTTTACTCTCTGCCGCCTTCTTCCTCTGCCCATTGTTTTTGAGGAAAGTGGGGGGGAGTTGGGAAGTGGGAGAATCCTATGAAATAGGATGAGATATGGGAAAGGGAAAGAGGGGAATACCGCATCTCACGATCGGTTGCCTCACGGACTGGTCCACCCCCAGAGTCTGGATCCAAAGGCGATGGCCGTGCCCTGGCCACGTGAGAGAGAGAACCCCAGGGACTAGCAAGTGAGACACCATTTAGTTTCTCACAACAACAAAACTGGAATCCTCCTTGATCCACACCACTCCAATTAAAACACTGATACAATACTTTCCGTTCTCCCATGCCCAATCAATACACGGGGCCTCTAACATCATTCCTCTTTTCCTCCTAATGGCGCATGGCAGTCTCCTTACCCCAATCGGGAAGAATCCTTTTTACGGCATATAATAATAAAACAAATAGAACTACAAAATGCCATGTGGTCTGTCCACTCTACAATCACACTACTATCAACACGCCAACACTCTTCTCCACACCCTACAACACTCACACTTCCCCCACCCATGTTGTTCTCTCCCGCAAAGGGTGCACTTACATCTACGTGATCTCCTCAGTTCCTCCGTCACGGGGTCCCATCAACGGCCTGCACAATCCGGAAGCTGTGCCACGCTCCAAAGAACAGACAGGAATTCGGGCAACACAGCTCCTGTAAACCTCCTCCAATTTGTGCACAGGGGCTTGGTCGCTGCAGGTGGGTGTGGCCCCTCCAGATGTGCGGCCAGGAATCCTCTGTCCCGATGGTGGGTCTGGGATACATCGTGGTCATCAAATTTGTAAGGCAGACCTCCAGATAACCAGACACAAGGAAAACAATTCTCTAAGTAAAAAGGCTTGGTGCACCTCTTTGTGCAAGGAAAACAAATGTGTTGTGTATCAGAATGGAAAAAGGTGACAGAGGGTGCCAGAGAACCAAACTGCCACAGAGCTCACTGGGTTAATTCAAAGGATGCAGGTCATTATGAAGCAGATCATTGTCACTCGTGACACACACTGTATACAGTGTTCATACCCCATCCTCATTGGCTTCCACCTATATACATACTACCATTTCCCTATGGTCCCTGGGCCGATTGGCCACACTCTAATCTACCCCTGACTTCTAACACGTGGTCTTCTACTCTTGTCACCTTGGTTCTCTGCTACATAATTGTCGGGTTGCATGATATGGTCCCCTCCCCATAGGCCTAGTCACACAGTGTACACCTGGTCGTTAAAATGAGCTCACTGGATTCCTTCGATGTCAAATTGGCACTCTAGAATAAAAGAGCACTTCTCTTGACCCCAGACATGCGGGGCGCCACCAAATGCCTCCCGGGGCAGGACTAAACCTGTTGGCATCACCTCCCGCTCCTCATAGTACAAATCACAGAGTGTTTCACTCCTCACTACCCCCTTATCGGCTGCTCCTCCCTGGAGCTCCTCCTGGGCCTCTCGAGGACCACACTAATCAGCCAAATTCTGAAGGATTTAGATGTTCTGCGATGTTCTGCTTGTGGACATCTAGCAGTTCAAATGGGGTGGCCATCATTCTCCGGGGCGCTTGTTCCCTAAATCTAGATCAGGCCTTCGGCAGCTCAAGACCTCTGCCCCAGCTCCCATGGGTTTGCCGTTCGGGATGGGCGCAGCCCTACCCGCACTCGGCCATTCGCATTCATTTCTGGTTTTGTGGGCCTGCAACATGATACAATTGTATTTTATCTATCAGGCCTGAAGGCCTCTATGTTCGATTTCCCTGCTGGGGCTTGTGATGGGAATGTGATTCAGATCTCCTTGCCATGGTGTACTGCTACTTTCACTATGGCCCGCGACAGTCTAGGCCTCCCTCTAAATATCGCAGTGCTTCAGTATTTCTCGCAGCGAGGACCAGGGCTAACATTTACATTGTGATTCATTACATTTCTACTATTGTACCTACGTTTCTACAACGGCTACAAAATGCTATATGTGTTACAACTATTTTGCATGTTTCACCCCCCCTCCAGCCGCCACCGTGCACCTCATTTATCGACCACCAGGACCCATTGCCTCTTTCACAGAGGACATTGCATCACTTATATCCATAAACACCAAACCCAACTCGCAAACCATCCTACTTGGGGACTTTAACCTCGTCTCAACGATCCTAAAGACACCAATGCCCTTGACTTAGCCAATTCATTATCTGATTTGGGTCACACGCACATCATCCACGAATCTACCCATATTAAAGGTAGAACTCTAGACTGGCTCTCACACATCAACTGCTCTATTGACCTCCTATCTAATGACCCATGCATCTGGTCAGACCACCACAAACTAACCTTTGCTATCAAAGCTAACACCACCCACTCAGCGCCCACCATCGCCCCTGCCATCCGCACGAGAAACAAGAAGACATTACTCCCGACAAACTCCTACTTTACTACTCCCATATTGAATAACATTGATTCAGATGCAGACCCTACAGCTCTAGTGGACACCTACAACCAGGCTATACTTAAAGCTCTGGATTCCATTGCCCGCTAAAACTGCGGAAACCGAAACCACAGCGTCACCTTAACACATGGTTCACGCCACCGTTAAGAGAACTACATAAAGCCAAAAGAACCGCTGAGGCACTTTGGAAAAAACATCCCACAGCACCGAACAAATTTGAACTAACCCTAGCATCCTCTAGTTACAAAGAAGCCATACTCCTAGCCAAAAAAGACTCCTATAACAAAAGGATTACACAAGCGGAATCCAATACTAAAGAACTCTTCAAAATACTCAAAGAATTAGAATCCCCTATTGCCCCGACTGACAAAGGCATTACTGACGCACTATGGTGCAGCAACATCCAGAAAGCCTTATTAGATAAAATAGCTTGTCTACAATCCAAAATTAACGCAAAAAAATCTGTGCTATCTGTAGACCCTAACCACAAACAACTGCTAACAATACCCCCAACCTTCCAAACGACTTGTTAAACCTTTCAGCTTCTCACCCTCTCAATGTGGGAAGTAGAAAACATCATCAGGAAACTGAAACCTTCAAACTGCCAAGGCGATGCCTGCCCTGCCCGATTGTTAAAGCAGCTGCACACGATCTGGCGCCATTCATTACCAATCTCATCAATGCCTCTTTCAAATCTGGAATAGTTCCTGACAATCTTAAAGACGCTTGGGTCATTCCACTCCTCAAAAAACCCACGCTTGACCCAGCTAACCCGTCTAACTAGAGACCAATAACGACGGTACCTTTCCTATTAAAAATACTGGACAGAGCAGCCTACTTACAAATACAGGCTTATCTAGAAGCCAACAACCTCTTAGGGCTCAGGCAATCCGGCTTCCGACCAAGACACGGTACGGAAACTGCACTTATTGACCTTACCACCCAGATCCAAACCTTGAAAGACCATGGCAAACTTGCACTCCTCTTATTGCTTGACCTGTCTGCAGCGTTTGACTTGGTTAACCATCAAACACTCTGCCAACACCTGAAATCTGCAGCCCACTTTTCAGACGCAGCCACGGCATGGATCAGTTCCTTCCTGGCAAACAGAACCATGAGGGTCTTCTCTCCCACAGATTCCGCCGAGCCGGCCCCAGTACCTTGTGGTGTACCGCAAGGCTCATGCGTGTCCCCGACACTTTATAATATATTCACGAAACCCCTCTTCGATATCCTAGACTATCTGGGTGTCACGTATACCAACTACGCGGACAACACCCAGATACTCTTTCCTATCATGGGTGACTACAAAATAGACAGTACGACCCTCAATGAAATCTACTCAGTTATACAAGCATGGATGGCACACCATGGCTTGTGTCTCAATGACGATAAAACCGAGCTGATTATCTTGGGCACTCATGCCAAACTCAAAATCTCAATCCCTCATTCAAAGCATTTACCATAGATGGCAATCTCATCTCAGTCTCTAATAACACTAAAACCCTTGGTATTTACATTGATGCTACCTTATCCCTCTTTAAACAAACCAACGCAGTAGCGTCATCAGCTGCTTACACTTGCAAGCTTATCACTGCATGCAGACCATTCATCTCCGCACCCAACTGTATCACTCTAGCGAGAGCTCTAGTCCTTTCCAAAATAGACTACTGCAACGCCCTTTACTTGGGCACCAGCCATAAAAATATTAATAAACTACAAGTAGTCCAAAACAACGCAATCAGAGCTGCCCTGAACATCCCCAAAAAAGCACACATATCTGAGACCAGACGTAACCTACAATGGCTCCCTGTCAAGCACAGAATATCCCTGAAAACGCTTGCCCTCACACACAAAGTCAGGGCTAACCTTGCTCCAGCATACCTTACTAACCACTTCACACCACACTCTGCCTTGAGACCTCTTAGAATAGCCCAAACTAACACCTTGACCATACCGAGATTTAAACTCCTCAACTCGGTTGGAGCTAGCTTCCCGGTACAAGCATCCAACTATGGAAACCACATCCCCCCACATCTACGCGCAGAACCGTCATTCAACCGGTTCAAACATAGCATGAAATGTTGGCTCCATAACACGGACTCCTGACAGCTTATCTTCTGCGCATGCACTTGTTTATTATGCCAGTTCCTACCTGTAACTATTTTGGAACCTGGCCAACTGTATTGTTTTGATTGCATATTTATGTAACTGTATCCTTCCTGTAACTGTAACGTAACTCTGTTTAACCCTGTAACCAGCTCTACCTTACGCGCCCATATGCCCCAGGGCCTGGCTGCGCTTTATAAATAACTAAATACAAAACAAATACATTCATTTTCCCATGCACTAGATATTTTCCTCAATCTAAATAGTTTGGAGGACATGGGAGTTGGACGTGCATCCCAACACACTATTCATAGAAGTCGATATAGGCAACGCTACTGAAATACTCAGGGAATCATGCATTGATGCACAGAGATCGCAAGGCAGAAAACGGAGACAGTCCCACTGGTGACTTGAAACTGTACCATATGTTTGTCCTCAGTGATCTCTGTTAGCTTCACTTAATGCTGTATGAAATGCAACACACAGGACACGGCTAAGTCTTAGGTCCTCGCTGTGTTCCCATGGATGTGCTGCCATCACGATTTCAAATCCCACTGCAATGGCGTCATGTACAGAGCTGACTTTGATGTTCAAAATTAGCGTTTATGTTTCCACAGAAAAGCACAGAAACAGGAGCGTGCAGTCAGTCGGGCAGCATCAGGCAGCAGAAGGCTGACATACCTCAGATTCGATGCTTGGGATGGTCTCTTTAAGCGTGTAGAAAGAAGGGACTGATCTCCCACTGAAGGCATTCCCACGAAGAGACAGGCGGTGCAGCGACTGCTTAGTACTCAGTGCCCAGCACAGGGGACCGGTGCTACCATCTGTGAGGCCGGTGTGGGACAAACTGCAGAGTGAAGAGAAGTAAATCAACCACATTTGCTAACATTAAAGAATGAAAACATAACTGTACTTAAACAAATCTACTATCTGCACTAACCCTTTTTGATGCAGTGTGTGCATTCTCAGGTCCATTGTAGTGCCAGGACAAAGTCCAGCCTCTGCACTCCAATGGTGGGCGATGCACATTAGGTGTTCATTATCATTTAGAGAGTGGCGCCTCAAGTCTACATTTATCATTGTCTCAATGTGCTCAAATGCTCTATGGAGCTGTGATGAAGCTGGTCAGATAGCACAGCGAGTAGAGCGCTCGCTTTGACATCTGTGTAGTGCCTGCTGACGCAGGTTCGTATCCCTGCAGGGCCAAACTCAGCCTTTCATCCTTCCGAGGTCGATAAATGAGCACCACACCCCGTGGGTAATAATAAGCAGCGCTCAGATACCTGAGGGTACGTAGCGCTATATAAATACTAAATACATTTTAAAAAAGTCCCCTGCCTGGCTCTGCAAATTCTCAGGAAAGTTACTCAGGAGGCCAGAGGCCTCGCCAAGCCAATGGATGTTGGGTCCAGTGGCCAAATAGGGAGGATTCCGGGCCACTCCCACTTGCTCCCCATTGCTTGTCGAGGGGCCATTCACCATAAAACCGCCAGACACCCTCTCAGTCAGGGAGCTCAGAACTCCACTCCTTTTAACTAACATTGAACCAGAGATGACAGGCTGACTCTTGACACACCTCGTGTGAAATTTGCAGGGCTCCCATCCATGGCAGTTCCAATACTGATTTCTACATGGCTGGTGCTCTTGCTCTTCTGCAATGGTGAGGATGGGCTAAAAAACAGTGGAAAGTTGCCCAGAGCAATACAAGTGGTTAAGATTAATACAAAGCCATCATATTTTGGATATTGATATAGGTTTTGGCCAGCCCCCCCAGTCTAAACTAGACATAGTTGGTCTGTTGGAGCAGGCTGTGGCTGTAAGCTTGAGGAGTCTGAAGAGTTTGATACGAGGAAGCCAGGATGTCCCATGGCAGGTGGGATAGGCAGAGGAGCTACGAGACACGGCATGTAGGGAACAGAGGTGCAAACCTGAAGGAGGAGAGGGGGGCCTGGGACTAGAGAGTGCTAGCAGAGACTACAACCCCCTGAGAAGCTTGAGCTGTACCAATACCTGGTTGGTGCCCAACAATAACAACCTGACAACCTGAACATGTAATCTCAACCAAGGATTCTAAGGAGCAAATCAAATTTGAGCTTGTTGGGAACTCTTGCTTTTAGATAGTCGTGGGTACTAGATCCAGGAAAGCTTGCATCTCGATAGGTGGAAAGCAGCATACACCCTCGGCAGCAAGCGGCATACACCCTGGGATAGAGGCAACGAGCACCATACATCCTGGGATATAGGCAGTGAGTGACATACACCCTGGGATACAGGCAGCGAGTGTCATACATCCTGGGATATAGGCAGCGAGCAGCATAAACCCTGGGATATAGGCAGCGAGAGGCATACATCCTGGGATATAGGCAGCGAGAGGGAGGCATACACCCTGTAATATAGGCAGCGAGCGCCATACACCCTGGAATATAGGCAGCGACAGGCATACATCCTGAGATATAGTAAATATGGAGTAAAGGTCAAAATAGTCCCTTATTTCAGCCTAATAGAACTCTTTGGCGAGCCTTGTCAAAGTTTTTCTGTTTTTTTGTATGATTTATTGATGAACGGTTGTTCGCTGGGCTGCACTGTGGTTTTCTTTTGTCTGAGGCTGATCAGACTGTAAACAAAATTCAGTAGATGCTCTTTTTTGAAAAAGACGGAAACCTGTTGAATTGCGCCCTTAGCGTGCTAATTTGTTGAAATAAAATGAGAGAGGAATCCGATTTGTTTCATTTGTCCATAGTTTTTTTGTTTATTTTCAAAATAATCAAATACCCTCGACACGTGTTTCACTGTCTTTAATATTAGACAGTTCCCCAGGAGGAAAAGAAAGCCTTTTTATGGCTCACAAAGCATAGAAAGCCTATATCCGGCTCACAAAGTATCAGTGTTTATCTGAAAAATGAAAGAAGGTTAACAGTTTTACTCATAGCTCTCAACCTTTTTCGATGCAAAGGCGGGTGAAATCACCCGATTTTGTGTTTGGCGGGTGAGAGGCCCATTGAAATGAATGGGCGTGCACGAGGCTTGGCGGGTGACTCACCTGTTTACAAGGCGGGTGACACCCGCCAAAAGCGGGTGAGTTGAGAGCTATGTTTTACTTTAATGCCTTCTAGTGTATTGTAAGCACTTGCTCTATTAGTTTCCTAAAACACTCTAGTCAAAAACCAATACTTTTGTTTTCAAAGAATAGCGCTGTGAATAACATTTGTGGGAAGATAATATGTAGCTTTAGCTAATCATGAATATACATTTTTGTAAACAATTATAAAAAAGGCACTTACTTTTAAAGTACTCTTGGGCCAAAATATATGGAAGAAATTGGTTCCCAACCTAAAATGGCACTCGCATACAAAAATAATCCATAACAATCGGTAATCACAGAATGTATGTAAACATACCAGTAAGACACAAAAACGAATAGAATCATGCTTTAAAACAAAGTTAGCAAAAAAAGAATCATTAAAACTAAAGAAGAAAGTAATTCAAATGGTCCCAATCCAAGATGGAGGACTAGCGGTCACGTGACAACTACTATCACGTGACCGGGCTTCCAAATGACACTAAATACGGAAACAAACCAAGCGGCATGAAGGTTATCAAGCCGTCTGATCCCGCATCGAAAAGGATCGTTTTCTGCAATAGAAAAGGTAAGCTTTGCGAGAGCCTCCTTATAAAATGACAAAACGCTAGCATAATATCAAATCGGAATTCTCAATGCAAGCTATATGAGGCACGAAAGAAACAGAGAATGATTGAAACGCCATAGCATTTCGTTTTGCTTCCTTTCACAGGTTACCAAAATTTTGAAAACCTAAAGGAAGCAAGAAAAAAGAAACGCTTTTCAAGGCCAATTTCTTCCATATATTTTGGCCCAAGAGTACTTTAAAAGTGAGTGCCTTTTTTATAATTGTTTACAAACATTTATATTCATGATTAGCTAAAGCTACATATTATCTTCCCACAAATGTTATTCACAGCGCTATTCTTTGAAAACAAAAAGTATTGGTTTTGACTAGAGTGTTTTAGGAAACTAATAGAGCAAGTGCTTACAATACACTAGAAGGCATTAAAGTAAAACTGTTAACCTTCTTTCATTTTTCAGATAAACACTGATACTTTGTGAGCCGTAAAAAGGCTTTCTTTTCCCTCCTGGGGAACTGTCTAATATTAAAGACAGTGAAACACATGTCGAGGGTATTTGATTATTTCGAAAATAAACAAAAAAACTATGGACAAATGAAACAAATCGATTCCTCTCTTCATTTATTTCAACAAATTAGCACGCTGAGGGCGCAATTCAACAGGTTTTCATCTTTTTCAAAAATACCATCTACTGAATCCTGGGATATAGGCAGTGAGTGACATACTGTCACGTCCTCAATCTTGCCCTCCTCCCGACACTTACCTGGCACCATCCGTTCCCATACCCATCACCCACACCAACGGGGAAGACACGGCAGGCGGGATGTCCGAGGGGGCAGAACCACCTCCTTCCGCCCATTTCCGTGTTGGCGCTTGCCCTGGCGTCTCATCCATGCCCGACGGCTCCGGGGTCGTCGGCTCCAGTTCCCGCGCACGGGAGAACCCGATCGCGTCCCGCTCAGACGATCATGTGACTAGTCACGGGTTCTTCGTCTGTAGCCGACACCGGCGTCCACATTGGATAAACACCAATCACTGATGGCGTCCGGCCTCACGTGACGCTCCTGTGCGGTCATGTGACTTGTCACGTGATCTAACTTTCCTTCAAAAGGAGCAGAGAGGAAACAGTGCTTCACAGCTGTTTCTACCAGAGACCTGTTCGGCATTACCTCTTTCTTCTAGCTACAGTTTGGAACTCGACCACGGAACGTTACTTGGACTTGTCTTGGATTCCCTTTGATTCGACGTATCTTCTGGACCCTTGGAACTCTTGACCCCCTTTCTGGCCCTGGAATTGCTCTGGATTACCCTTTGTCTTGGCGAACTACAACCACACAATTCCTGTCTATCACGCTTTGCCTCCTGAGTCATTTGGGGTTGACCACCTGGACCTCGGATTGGACTTGCTATCTGGTCACGCTCTGGCTACCGGTGTGAGTTGGAGGAAGTGCTGTACATCCCAGCCTGCTGTCGGTCTTCCCTCGTTGTCTATTCAGGTTTCCCACCAGTTCTATCATCCCAGGGTAAGCTTTGTCATTTTTCCTTGTTGCTTGCACTGCCATTATTGTTCAAAGTATACCTGATCCTAACCTTTGCCTTACAGCACTCAGGGGTCCTTCCGGTGTTCCCGGTATCTGACTGACGACGCCACTCATCACCTGTGGCCTCAAAGATTGCTAGGGCAATATATTTACCTGCTCGAGCGGTACTTGGGGACGGAGGTAGTTTATAGCTGCACGACCATCAAGGCGGATCACCAAGATCAGAACAGACTGTGAAGCCTCTTGGTCGTCCAGCTATGGACACCTCAGCCGGGGACCCCGTGACGGCTTTAATGCAGGCAGTGACAGCACTCAGGGTCGACATGGCAACCGCTACTGCAACCCTACGCGCTGACATGACCGCTGCCACCACCGCATTACACCACCGCCTCGACACGGTGCTAAGTGCACGCCATCCCTTACCGCAGAAGCTGAATTCTGATGAAGCCATTCCTCCCAAAACCCTCCTCCTGTCATACCCCCTGCCTTCCTGGCCGCCCCTGTGGTGATCTTTTCCTTTAGCTGCTCCCGAAAGATACCAGGGCGACCCAAAGAAATACCGCACTTTCATCAATCACTGTAAACTACATTTCATGTGTCGTCCTCAGGCTTTCCCCGATTCCGTATCAAAAGCAGCCTTTCTTCTCTCCCATCTATCCGGGGTAGCCGCCACATGGGCCAATCCATTGCTGGAAAACAACCACCCTGCGTTGTACGATTTTGAGTTACTGACCCAAGAGATGGCAAAAGTATTCGACACCAGGCACAAAGCACAGTCTAGAGACATGGAACTCCTAGATCTCACGCAGGGTCGGTCAACCCTCATAGAGTACATCACCAGGTTCAATCAGTTGTCTGCTGAGACCTCCTGGCCAGAAAATAAAAAGGCTGTGGTGTATTACCGGGTTTATCTGGGTCATGAAAGATGCTTATCTGTAGTGCCTACGCTTCCCACAGTATATGCTGATTTGGTGGACTTAACGTTACAAGTCGATGCCAGACGATCGAGCGACGGGGGGAAGGTCCATCCTCGTTCCCACCCCCATCCACGGCCAATGCTACTCCCGAACCCATGCAGATAGGCGGGATCCGCAGCCCTATTCACATGTCGAACGAGAGCGCAGGAGAACGGACAATGCCTGTTTTTACTGTGGGTCTCAACGGGCATTTTCGTAAAAGAGTGTCCTCGCCGTCCAAAAAACAGAAACCGGGTTTTCAGAAGGCTCGCCCCTAAGATCAGAGGTGGGAGCGAGTACTATCCGGAATACCTCTGAACCTACCTTTGGTCCTGTGCGACCCATTATAGTACAGGCCTTTCTGAACCACGCTACAGGTTCTCACGCAGTGTCAATAGTGATAGACTCAGGTGCTACAGGCTGCTTCATCGACATAGCCTTGGCCAGTTCACTGGACCTGCCTTTGGTCACGAAGAAATGTCCCGAACCGGTCCAGGCGGTGGATGGTACTTCTCTTGCCTCTGGTCCGATCCGGCAACAGACAGCTCCCTTAGAGCTGATCGTTCAGGAAACCACAAAGAGACGATCTCATTTGATCTCATTGCCACCCCTCAGTTTGGGATAATTTTAGGCATTCCTTGGCTAAGGTTGCGCAATCCCCTCATCAACTGGGGGACGGGTCAGGTTTCATTTGAATCCGAAACATGTCAACACTACTGCCTACTGGCAACACCTCAGTTCTCCAGTCCCGCGGGAATCCTGGGAAGCGTCACATCCATGGCTATAGGGGACAGCACTGACCACCATGATACGCACACAGTAGGGGCTGTCACGGGTGGGATACCTGCTGTTTACCATGATTTCCAGGCGGTATTCGACAAGGTTCTGCAGAAGGCCTACCCCCGCATCGACCTTACGACTGTCCTATCGACCTGATCCCTGGCGCATCTATCCCGAAGGGTCGTATCTACTCCCTGACTCAGATGGAAGAACGGACCTTGCAGGAGTATATCCAACAGGCTTTACGCTAGGTCATATTCGTCCATCGACCTCTCCGGCTGCAAGCCCATATTCTTCGTTCCGAAGAAAGAAGGGGACCTCCGTCCCTGTGTCGATTATAGGCGCTTGAATGCCGTCACAGTGAAGAACCGCTACCCCATACCTCTGATCACTCCCTTGCTGGACAAACTCACCCATGCACGATATACACCAAACTCGACCTCCGCGGGGCATACAATCTTATTCGCATGCGTGACGGTGATGAATGGAAAACGGCCTTCTGCTCACGACAAGGCCTATTCGAGTACACTGTCATGCCTTTTGGTCTATGTAATGCCCAGCTACCTTCCAGCACTTCATGGACGACGTTTTCAACGATATCTTGAACACTTATGTAGTTGTTTACCTAGACGACATACTGGTTTTCTCCGCCTCCCTTGATGAACACATAACACATGTCAGGGAAGTATTGTCGCGACTACAAAACAACGCCCTTTACGCCAAGCCCGAGAAATGTTCGTTCCATACTGATCAAGTCGAATTCCTGGGGTTCCATATCACACCCAAGGGGCTCTCTATGAATCAAACCAAGGTTCGGGCGATCGACGAATGGCCGATTCCGACCAATCTCAAGCAGCTGCAGTCATTCCTAGGATTCGCAAACTTTTATCGGAGATTCATATCAGGGTTTTCTTCGGTTGCGGCTCCACTCACTGCACTCACTAGCCCTTCTGTCCCCTATGTATGGTCCACGGCTCAGCAATCTGCTTTCGATACACTGAAAACCCTGTTCACCACCGCTCCGGTATTACAGCACCCTGACCCCGACCTTCCGTATATTCTCGAAGCAGATGCCTCTTCCTATGCATTAGGTGCGGTGTTATCCCAGGCCTGTCCTACCACCAACCGTTTCATCCAGTAGCATTCCACTCCCGCAAGTTCACGACTACCGAACTACACTACACGGTTACAGAAAAGGAACTGCTGGCTATTAAGGATGCACTACAGGTCTGGAGACACCACCTTCTAGGTGCCAAATATCAAACCATAGTGTTTTCTGATCATAAAAATCTCCAGGACCTTGCTTCCTTGAAATGCACAAACAGTCGCCAGGTTAGGTGGCATCTTTTCTTTGCCGCGTATGATTTTGTGGTCAAACACAGGCCCGGTGTTGGACACGGTAAAGCCGATGCCCTGTCCCGTTCACCTGGGGGTGACACCCTTCCCTCTTTTGATATGATATGATATGATATGGTATTTGTAACGCGCCTATACACATGTGTTTTTCCCTGTTGGGAAAAAATCATGTAATCTGTTTATGCACGCCGACTCCCTCCTTGTTGTCAACTATCCGCCAATGGGCCTCTCAATACCCGCAGTCACTGGCGGAATGGGACCCGGTCATGCAAGATGGGCTGCCTTTCGTACATGGGGGGGAAAACTCCTTCTACCACAAGTGGAAACCGGAATCAGGCGCTGACCTGGTCACACGACGCTGCCACCAACGGTCACCCCGGAACAACTTCGCACCTTAGACCATCCTAAGCGTTGGTGCTGGTGGCCTACGATGAAAGCGTGACGTACGAGACTATGTCAAATACCTGTGCGGTGTGTGCCCAGGCAAATCGCGCAGGGGTCGGCCCTTGGGTCTTCTCCTTCCTCTCCCGATCCTCACGACCTTGGCATAGATCTCCATGGACTTGGTCACTGATCTCCCCACACTCATGGGTTTGACACTATTTGGGTCATAGTTATTTCATATACCAAGTTTGCAGTTTTTTATACCTGTAAGGAATCCTTCAGCCCTTGCTTTGGCAAGCATTTCTTCAGCATGTATTTTGTCTCTTTGGATTGCCCCATGTGTTGGTCTCTGATCGTGGTTCCCAATTCACCTCCGCTTTTGGCGGGCCTTAACCGCTCTGTTGGGCATAGAATGCCCGATTTTCCTCTTCGTATCACCCGGAGAGTGACGGACAGACGAAAGGGTCAACCAAACGTTGGAGCAGTATCTGCGCTGCCTGATGCTGCCAATACCAGGACACATGGCTCAATCTGCTACAACTTACGAGTTTGCCTACAACAATGCTCTGCACTGGCTACTGGGTACTCACCTTTCTTTGCACTCTACGGCCAGCATCCTCGTACCCTCCCATTCCAGACTTTTCCTCTTCCAACCCCCGCCGCATCGGCTTTGTTGCCGAGACATCGTATCTGTCCACGCCCATACCTTGGTCCACTTACGTGAAGCACAGGCTTCCATGAAAGCGGCTGCTGACAAAAAAAGGGCCTGTTCCGCCCGTTTAACGGGTGGTGGGGGATAGGTTTGGCTGTCACTCGTCATCTACATATTTCCTGGCTGCCGCAAGCTGTTGCCTCGTTTTGTGGGTCCTTACAGAGTGGTCAAGGTTCTGACCCGGTGGCGTTGCGTCTGGCGGTGCCTCCGCCTGGCGGATCCACCGGTGTTCCACGTTTCTTCTCCTTAAGCCTTGCCTTGGCCCTACCCGCTTGGTTTCTCCTCCTGCTCCCGTCTCTGTCTCTTCTCCCGATTGTATTTGAGGTCCGGCTATTTTGGGCTCTCGTGTCCATAGGGGTGTCCTGCAGTACTTGGTGGACTGGTTGGGTTATGGCCCTGAGGATCGATCGTGGGTTGCTTTCAGGATGTTCATGCCCCCGTTTGTTGGCCCGTTTTCATCATGACAACCCTTCGAGCCCACGCTGGTCGTGGGCCTTTGGGGGGGGCTCTGTCACGTCCTCAAATCTTGCCCTCCTCCCGACACTTACCTGGCACCATCCGTTCCATACCCATCACCCACACCAACGGGGAAGACACGGCAGGCAGGATGTCCGAGGGGCAGAACCACCTCCTTCCGCCCATTTCCGTGTTGGCGCTTGCCCTGGCGTCTCATCCATGCCCGACGGCTCGGGGTTGTCGCTCCAGCTCCCGCGCACGGAAGAACCCGATTGCGTCCCGCTCAGACGATCACGTGACTAGTCACGGGTTCTTCGTCTGTAGCCGACGCCGGCGTCCATTGGATAAACACCAATCACTGATGGTCCGGCCTCACGTGACGCTCCTGTGCGGTCATGTGACTTGTCAAGTGATGTAACTTTCCTTCAAAAGGAGCCGAGAGGAAACACTCAGCGCTTCACAGCTGTTTCTACGAGACCTGTTCGGATTACCTCTTCTTCTAGCTACAGTTTGGACTCGACACGGAACGTTACTTGGATTTGTCTTGGATTTCCCTTTGGATTCGCGTATCTTCTGGACCCTTGGAAACTCTTGAACCCCCTTTCTGGCCCTGGAATAGCTCTGGATTACCCTTTGTCTTGGCGAACTACGAACCACACAATTCCTGTCTATCACGCTTTGCCTCCTGAGTCATTTTGGGGTTGACCACTGCGACCTCGGATTGAACTTTCTATCTGGGTCACGCTCTGGCTGCAGGTGTGAGTTGGAGGAACTGCGGTACATCCCAGCTGCTGTTTGGGTCTTCCCATTGTTGTCTATTCAGGTTTCCACCGGTTCTATCATCCCAGGGTAAGCTTTGTCATTTTTCCTTGTCTGCTTGCACATGCCATAATATGTTCAAAGATTATACCTGATCCTAACCTTTGCCTTACAGCACTCAGGGGTCCTTCCGGTGTTCCCGGTATCTGACTGATGACGCCACTCATCACCTGTGACCTCAAAGATTGCTAGGGCAGTATATTTTTACCTGCTCGAGCGGTACTTGGGGACGGAGGTAGTTTATAGCTGCACGACCATCAAGGCGGAGCACCAAGATCAGAACACATACACCCTGGGATACAGGCAGCAAGCGGCATACACCCTGGCATACAGGCAGCAAGTGGCATACACCCTGGCATACAGGCAGAAGTGGCATACACCCTGGGATATAGGCAGCGAGGGCATACACCCTGGATATAGGCGGTGAGAGGCATACACCCTGGGATATAGCCGAGTGAGAGGCATACACCCTGGGATGGGCAGCGAGAGCATACACCCTGGATATAGGCAGGAGCGGACATACATCCTGTGGATATAGGCAGCGAGAGCATACATCCTGGATATAGGCGCGAGGGCATACACCCTGGGATACAGGCAGCAAGTGGCATACACCCTGGGATATAGGCAGTGAGAGGCATACACCCTGGGATATAGCCGGTGAGTGGCATACACCCTGAGTTATGGGCGGCTAGAAGCATACACCCTGAGATATAGGCGATGAGCGGAATACATCCTGTGATATAGGCACAGAGAGGCATACATCCAGGAATATAGGTGGCGAGTGGCATACACCCTGGGATATAGGCGGTGAGCGGCATACACCCTGGGATATAGGCAGCGAGCGGCATACACCCTGAGCAGCGAGCAGCAAACACCCTGGGATATAGGCAGTGAGAGGCATACACCCTGGGATATAGGCAGCGAGAGACATACACCCTGGGATATAGGCAGTGAGAGACATACACCCTGGGATATAGGCGGCGAGCGGCATACACCCTGGGATATAGGCAGCAAGAGGCATGCATCCTGGGATATAGGCAGCGAGAGGCATACACCCTGGGATAGAGGCAACGAGCACCATACACCCTGGGATATAGGCAGTGAGTGACATACACCCTGGGATATAGGCGGCGAGCGGCATACACCCTGGGATATAGGCAGCGAGCAGCATACACCCTGGGATATAGGCAGCGAGCGGCATACACCCTGGGATATAGGCAGCGAGAGACATACACCCTGGGATATAGGCAGCAAGAGGCATGCATCCTGGGATATAGGCAGCGAGAGGCATACACCCTGGGATAGAGGCAACGAGCACCATACATCCTGGGATATAGGCAGTGAGTGACATACACCCTGGGCTACAGGCAGCGAGTGGCATAAACCCTGAGTTATGGGCGGCGAGAAGCATACACCCTGAGACATAGGCGGTGAGCGGAATTCATCCTGTGATATAGGCACCGAGAGGCATACACCCTGGGATATAGGTGGCGAGCGGCATACACCCTGGGATAAAGGCGGTGATCGGCAGACACCCTGGGATATAGGCAGCGAGCAGGCGTACACCCTGGGATATAGGCAGCGAGAGCATAAACCTGGGCAGCGAGTGCATACACCCTGGGATATAGGCAGCAAGCGCCATATATCCTGGCAGTGAGGTTCTATACACCCTGGGATAAATTCAGCAAGCGGCATACACCCTGGGATATAGGCAGTGAGCCCATACACCCTGGGATATAGGCAGTGAGAATAATACCCCTGGATAAAGGCAGTGCGAGGAATACACCTGGGATATAGGCGGCGAGTGCATAAACCCTGGGATATAGGCGGCGAGTGCATAAACCCTGGGATAAAGGCAGCGAGTGGCAAACACCTGGATATAAGCAGCGAGTGGCATACACCTGGGATATAGGCGGTGAGCGGCATACGCCCTGGGATATAGGCAGCGAGCGGCATACACCCTGGGATATAGGCAGTGAGAGGCATACACCCTGGGATATAAGCAGCGAGCAGCATACGTCCTGGGATATAGGCGGCGAGCACCATACACCCTGGTATATAGGCAGCGAACAGCATACGACCTGGGATCTAGGCAGTGAGAGGCATACACCCTGGGATATAGGCAGTGAGAGACATACACCCTGGGATATAGGCGGCGAGCGGCATACACCCTGGGATATAGGCAGCGAGCAGTGTACACCCTGGGATATAGGCAGCGAGAGACATACACCCTGGAATATAGGCAGCGAGCGGCATACACCCTGGGATATAGGCAGCAAGAGGCATGCATCCTGGGATATAGGCAGCGAGAGGCATACACCCTGGGATAGAGGCAACGAGCACCTGTAAGAGGATTCAATTCAACACTACAGCTAAGTCAACGCCTAGTCTAGAATACTGAATGAAAACCCTTATTGATATATCTTTATGTCCAGTTCATGCGTTCTGGATGACTACCCCTATATAACACCCCTCTCTTGGAATCCTCCTGACCCCACTGAGCCAAGAAGTAGTTCTGTTTTGCAAGTTTAAAAGGTTTATTTGATAATTTAAACTATATATATATATATATATATATATCACACTTTATAATAAATTAATAATTGATATCACACTTAATCTGATCAGTAATCAATAATGGATAGTCTGGCACTAGCACACTTCTTTATAATCAATGATGAGTGGTTATAGGATGGATAAGATAGCAACAATACTTTTATGGTTTCAAATGGATGCAATGTGGAATGAAATGCAGTAAAGAAATAAACTTGATAGGATTTCAGCAAAAGACAATGTAATCACTTTCTTGGACAATTCACCCCCCCCCCTTTATGCAATGCGAGAAAATGGAAGGGAGGCACACAGTTCTCAGAAATGCAACCAAATGTAATTCAGTTCACCCCAGCAACTTAGACTACAGAAGTTGAAAACACAGGCCCAAAATGCTTTTATATGTGCTGGCAATGAAGTGAAAAATATGCTAAAATGCTTTTAATTCCCTCTAGAGGTTCAGGGTGAGTGGTATCTAGTTAATATTAGCTCAGGCTCACTCTAGCAATGATGCAGGGATGATTGGCAGGTTAAACAAATTTTTTCTTTAACGGAAGGCAAGCAGCAGCAGATTTTTACACATGGAGAAACTTGCAAATCGCGGCAAAATGTCAAATCGCAGCAGATTTTTCCGAGTGCACCGGGCGCGATTACAGAGGAACTACAAGGACTAGCACTATCGTTTTGGGGTCCTAGGACAGCCTAGGATCTCAGCTTCCAGATGAAAGTTACTGCAAGTCTCTAAGACAAACGGTCGCGGAGATATGAGCGATTTGGTAAAGGTCGTTTTTCAGATTTGAAATTTTAAAGTTCAAAGTTGACAAGTGAAGGCTTTGAAAATAGATATGTGTGTCAGTTGTGCAGCTGCAGAATTAACAAATGACAGGGTGCAGCTTGCAAAGGACAGTTCTACTTAGGAGTAAAATAGCTTGGATTAGATTTATTTTAAAACTAAGAGATTTTGGTTTCGCCACAGTTCTACTATGTACTCACAATATATATTAGGAAATATGCCTCGCCACGGATCTGGTCAGGTTTTGGACTGGACTCCGTTCAGCTCTCTGGTTCTGCTAGCAGCGGATCTGGGTCAGCTCTACTCTGCTGGTCTGGTCTGGGTCTCTGGAAGGTGTGATAGATTGAAGTCTCTATGTGGCTTTCTGGAGGTTGATGGAGGTAAGTATGGATTTTTCCGGCAGAGCGTCCCGCAGCAGATGGAAAAGAATCTCCCTATCTGTCCTGTCTGTCTGCTTTTATCTGTTTTTAAAATGGGGTGTGTGTGCAGCATCACTAGACCCTACCCTCTCCACTTGCCATTGGCCCAATTCTCCCTCTCCCATGATTTGGGAAGGAACTGTGAGCAGAGCGATGTCATTTTATGGCTTGCAGAGAGGACACTCCCTGTCAAATTGCACACAATCTATATTTATTAAAAAAACATATTTGCACAGGTACACATTTGTTTAAATTACACGCACCCATCACATTATCACAGAAGGATACCCTGTCCAATCTGCTCTTCCTGGGGGCTTGCATTCAGAATGGCACTTTTGCACTTTTTAACTGATTTTGCAATTCGGACATTAACCAAATTTACACACATGTGCGCAAGGAGTATGGACATTAGTTGATGAAGTGTCAGATTTTTAACATACATACATTTAGAGTAATACCCTCTTAATTGCTAGCTTGCCCCAGAATCATACCACCGGTTCTAAAAACCTCTTAAAATGTGGGCGAAAAAATCACAAGAAATATGGTATCATTTAAATATTTTCACAAGTCGCTCTATGAATGATCCATCTTTTTCTAAAACTATATTCTGGCTACAGGGGTGTGTCTTTTCAGGTCACATGGTACAGAAACCAGTCTTTCCAGTTTCTGCCAAGCTCGGAGACCCTGCCCTCCAGCTTCTGCCAAGAGGAAGCTGTTTTACGACATCTGCAATAAACCATCTGCCTGGTGAGGGGGTTGCATTGTTCAGAGCTCCTGTATTCTGTGGGGGCTCCCCTTAATTCAATTATCAGAGAGATGGCATATCCTTAGTGTGGCCAGCAGGAAACAGCCAGGCTGGGAAGTTACTGTGAATCAAGTTTCACTCCTGATGGGGGTAGTTGCCAGGCAAAATTGGAATCTCTTTAAGCCAGTTTTTAGCTATTTGTCATTTCTGTTCCCAGTTTTCTGCATTCAAATAACTAACAATTTTTACATATGCAGCTAGAATGCTGATCTAAGTTAAAACTATGACAGTTAAACAATTGAAACCTATGTGACATTCAAAAGTAGGTCACTCATTTCTTTTAAACATTTAGATTTTTAGTGTCTTCCAGTCCACATTTACTTAAACTGCTGAAATCCACAGCTCAGCCAGTCTTGTTATAAACCTTCAAGTCACTTCAGAATATAACTTTACATTGGATCCACCTCTCAGTAAGTCTTTCTTTGGCCTGTTTAGGGTTCATTTATTCAGTTTTACAAAAAAAAAAGTAAAATCTGGTGTTGTTTTAAAACGCCGGCTTTCTGATAGTGGTGAGTACTGGTAATGCACCCATTTTTGGGATTTAAGAAATGAATTCCCACAATTCTAGGTTGCTTTTGGCAATCAGCATTGCCATTCCCAATGGTTTCAGGCTACTGTGTCTAAATGTATGCATGTTAAAAATCTGACACTTCATCAACTAATGTCCATACTCCTTGCGCACATGTGTGTAAATTTGGGTTAATGTCAGAAATTGCAAAATCAGTTAAAAAGTGGCAAATGTTGCCATTTCTGAATGCAAGCCCCCAGGAAGAGCAGATTTGGACAGGTATACCTCCTGTGATATGTGATGGGTGCGTGTAATTTTAAACAAATGTGTACCTGTGCAAATATGTTTTTTTTTTTATCAAATATAGATTGTGTGCAATTTGACAGGGGAGTGTCCTCTCTGCAAGCCATAAAATGACATCGCTCTGACTCACAGTTCCTTCCCAATCATGGGAGAGGGAGAATTGGGCCAATGGCAAGTGGAGAGGGGTAGGGTCTAGTGATGCTGCACACACACCCATTTTAAAAACAGATAAAAGCAGACAGACAGGACAGATAGGGAGATTCTTTTCCATCTGCTGCGGGACGCTCTGCCGGAAAAATCCATACTTTACCTCCATCAACCTCCAGAAAGCCAACATAGAGACTTCAATCTATCCACCTTCAGAGACCCAGACCAGACCAGCAGAGTAGAGCTGACCCAGACCGCTGCTAGCAGAACCAGAGAGCTGAACCGGAGTCCAGTCCAAAACCTGACCAGATCCGTGGCGAGGCATATTTCTAAATATATTGTGAGTACATAGTAGAACTGTGCGAAACCAAATCTCTTAGTTTTAAAATAAATCTAATCCAAGCTATTTTACTCTAAGTAGAACTGTCCTTTGCAAGCTGCACCCTGTCATTTGTTAATTCTGCAGCTGCACAACTGACACATGTCATTTTCAAAGCTTCACTTGTCACTTTGAACTTTAAAATTTCAAATCTGAAAAACGACCTTTACCAAATCGCTCATATCTCTGCGACCGTTTGTCTTAGAGACTTGCAGTAACTTTCATCTGGAAGCTGAGATCCTAGGCTGTCCTAGGACCCCAAAACGATAGTGCTAGTCCTTGTCGTTCGTCTGTAATCGCGCCCAGCGCACTCGGACAAATCTGCCGCGATTTGACATTTTGCCGCGATTTGCAAGTTTCTCCACGTGTAAAAATCTGCTGCTGCTTGCCTTCCGTTAAAGAAAAAATGTGTTTAACCTGCCAATCATCCCTGCATCATTGCTAGAGTGAGCCTGAGCTAATATTAACTAGATACCACTCACCCTGAACCTCTAGAGGGAATTAAAAGCATTTTAGCATATTTTTCACTTCATTGCCAGCACATATAAAAGCATTTTGGGCCTGTGTTTTCAACTTCTGTAGTCTAAGTTGCTGGGGTGAACTGAATTACATTTGGTTGCATTTCTGAGAACTGTGTGTCTTCCTTCCATTTCCTTGCATTGCATAAAAGGGGGGGGTGAATTGTCCAAGAAAGTGATTACATTGTATTTTGCGGAAATCCTATCAAGTTATTTTCTACTTACTGCATTTTCATTCCACATTGCATCCATTTGAAACCATAAAAGTATTGTTGCTATCTTATCCATCCTATAAACCACTCATCATTGATTATAAAGAAGTGTGCTAGTGCCAGACTATCCATTATTGATTACTGATCAGATTAAGTGTGATATTCAATTATTAAATTTATTATAAAGTTTGATATATATATATATATATATATATATATATTGTTTAAATTATCAAATAAAACCTTTTAAACTTGCAAAACAGAACTACTTCTTGGCTCAGTGGGGTCAGGAGGATTCCAAGAGAGGGGGTGTTATATAGGGGTAGTCATCCAGAACGCATGAACTGGACATAAAGATATATCAATAAGGGTTTTCATTCAGTATTCTAGACTAGGCGTTGACTTAGCTGTAGTGTTGAATTGAATCCTCTTACACACCATACATCCTGGGATATAGGCAGTGAGTGACATACACCATGGGATACAGGCAGCGAGTGGCATAAACCCTGAGTTATGGGCGGCGAGAAGCATACACCCTGAGACATAGGCGGTGAGCGGAATACATCCTGTGATATAGGCACCGAGAGGCATTCACCCTGGGATATAGGTGGCGAGCGGTATACACCCTGGGATAAAGGCGGTGAGCGGCAGACACCCTGGGATATAGGCAGCGAGTAGTGTATACCCTGGGATATAGGCAGCAAGAGACATACACCCTGGGCAGCGAGTGGCATACACCCTGGGATATAGGCAGCAAGCGCCATATATCCTGGGCAGTGAGCGTTCTACACCCTGGGATAAACTCAGCAAGCGGCATACACCCTGGGATATAGGCAGTGATGCCGCATACACCATGGGATATAGGCAGTGAGAATAATACACCCTGGGATAAAGGCAGCGCGAGGCATACACCCTGGGATATAGGCGGCGAGTGCCATAAACCCTGGGATAAAAGCAGCGAGTGGCATACACCCTGGTATATAAGCAGCGAGTGGCATACACCCTGGCATATAGGCGGTGAGCGGCATACGCCCTGGGATATAGGCAGCGAGCGGCATACACCATGGGATATAGGCAGCGAGAGGCATACACCCTGGTATATAAGCAGCGAGCGGCATACACACTGGTATATAGGCGGCGATCGGCATAAACCTTGGGATATAGGCAGTGAGCAGCATACGTCCTGGGATATAGGTGGCGAGTACCATACACCCTGGTATATAGGCAGCGAACAGCATACGCCCTGGGATCTAGGCAGTGAGCAGCATACACCCTTGTATATAGGCAGTGAGAAACATACGCCCTGTGATATAGGCAGTGAGCGGCATACACCCGGGATATAGGCAGCGAGCGGCATACACCCTGGGATATAGGCGGTGAGCGGCATACGCCCTGGGATATAGGCAGCGAGCGAGCGCATACGCCCTGGGATATAGGCAGCGAGCGAGCGCATAAACCTTGGGATATAGGCAGCAAGCAGCATACGTCCTGGGATATAGGCGGCGAGCACCATACACCCTGGTATATAGGCAGTGAACACCATACGTCCTGGGATATAGGCAGTGACCAGCATACACCCTAGTATATAGGCAGTGAGCAACATACACCCTGTGATACAGGCAGTGAGTGGCATACACCCGGAATATAGGCAGCGAGTGACATACACCCTGGGATATAGACAGTGAAAGGAAGGCATGGCATCAACAGTGAGACAGACACAAGTGAACACAGTTCAAGGGTGTTTATTGAACTTCAAAAAGGGGTTGAAAAACGCCTATCTAATCCTAAATCTACAGATGGGAGCAAGCTACGACCATCAAATAATATTAACGCAGTCCTAGTGGTGACTTGTCAAAATAAAAGGGCCTATACTAATAAACCTATTGCCAGTCCTTACTTCTAAATACAAATAGTGAGAGAAACAGTGTTACAAAAAAGAAAGAAGTGTTCACAAAATGATATGTCAGGATGTTCAGACCGCTGGCCTCCCTTCCCCATGTTTTCAGCACAGGACAACGCGGTTCACTCGAGTTTAGCACAGTCTCTGGCTTCTCTAGCACGAGGATACAGTTCAATCATTAGCATCAGGGCCTTCTGTGCCCAAGTCTCTTCTTTCAGAGGGCCTGATGCTACAAACAATAAGTTATTTTCCTCTTTCAGATTTTCACAAGTACTCAATTTCTCAGGCGATTCACTATTGACCCTGGATCCCCCTCAGCCGGCTCAAATCCTCTTAACACAATATTTGTGTTGATATTCCTTCTCGGATATTCCTTCTCGGATATTCCTTCTCGGATGACTCATGGTACACCCCGGATCCCACTCAGCCGGGCTCAGATCCTTTTAACACAATGTTAATCACCTTGAATCCCCCTCATCCGGGTCAGATCCTCTTAACACAATACTCATAGGATATTCCTTCTCGGGTGACTCTGGATCCCCCTTAGCCGGGCTCAGATCTTTTTAACACAATTAGTCTCCCTCCACCCGGCTCGGACCAGTTTCAATTTCCAATGTAATCTTTAACACAAACTTGCTTTAACCAAAGCTTTTAGCTGATCTCCCTCTGCCGGGCTCAGACCAACTTCATCTACTTTGTCATCAACTTTCTTTATGCAATTACTATCGAAGACTTTTGAATGTGCACAGGGTTTTGCTTAACCCGTTGCATGACCAATTCGATTTCACCATTCCTTATCACTCTTTAGCATTTGCCACCTTTCAGTTGGATACCGAAGAGAGACTTTTGAATGAGGACCCACGTGGTGCTGGTCCACTCTGTTTAAGATATTTTATCTTGGCTTTAAAGTTAAATCACTCATTTGTTGTTTAATATTGTTTGCGTCGCTTGCCACATACGCTTCATACACTGTTCTCTTCGGCTTTCACTATACAATGTTGCCACTTGCAACCTTAGCTTCAACACAGACCAGTCTGGTATCAGTCTCCCCAGCTCACCGGCTGTGCTGACTTCATTGGTGCTGCTTTGTTGTAGGAGACAAGGACAGTACCATGGCAGCAAATGATTCTCCCTGCCTTGACTATCGAAGCAGGAGAGCGCCGGGTTCCTCTAAAACATAATGCAGAATTCTTCAGCCTTGATTCGTGGTCTTACATTTACTATTCTCGAAGATTCATGAAAGTAACAGTCGTTCGTTGAAAAGGTCATGGGCACTTCCCTCCTTGCTTTCCCCTTCGGTTTTGCCATCTTTCGCCTTGCATTAAACTGCCATCTTGGAACTGCCATTTTCTTGTGTGCTTTGCCTTGCTCAGAGTGTGCTTTTGTGCTCCGCCTTTTATCCATGTGGGGAAATGTTGGGGGAAATGTAATGGAAGTCAGGTGTGTGTAATAGTCAGCATTAATTGCCTGACCCTTCCTGACCATTGTATTGGGACATGTCAGGTATACGGCTCGGGTGTTAGTCTGTTTTCTCTCCTAGTGAGCTGTCCATGAGGAAGTGTTCGTATTGGGAAAGGGGGGGGGGGTTGAGTTCCGAAGTATCCTACCTGGTAGGATGGGGTCAAGGTGTTACAGGGAAGGGCATACAGCGTCTCGCCATCAAGTATCCTACTCCTACTCCCCGAGAACCCCTCAACCAGGAGATCCTCCCGTACTGGTTCAGTCCCAGGAACTGGATCCAAAAGCGATGGCTGTGTCCTGGCCACCTAGATGACAGATCCCAGTGGACTAGCGGGTGAGATCCCTTCAGATTTCTCACAGCAGCAAGCGGCATACACCCCGGGATATAGGCAGCGAGCAGCCTACACCCTGGGATATAGGCAGCGAGGCCCATACACCCTGGTATATATGCAGCGAGCAGCATATGCCCTGGGATATAGGCAGCGAGCGGCATACACCCTGGGATATAGGCAGCAAGAGGCATACACCCTGGGATATAGGCGGCGAGCGGCATACACCCTTAAATATAGGCAGCGAGCAGAATACACCCTGTTATATAGGCAGCGGGAGACATACACTCTGGGATATAGGCGCGAGCGGCATACACCCTTGGATATAGGCAGCGAGCGGCATACACCCTGGGATGTAGGCAGCAAGTGGCATACACCCTGGGATATAGGCAGCAAGCGGCATACACCCCGGGATATAGGCAGCGAGCAGCCTACACCCTGGGATATAGGCGGCGAGGCCCATACACCCTGGTATATATGCAGCGAGCAGCATATGCCCTGGGATATAGGCAGCGAGCGGCATACACCCTGGGATATAGGCAGCAAGAGGCATACACCCTGGGATATAGGCGGCGAGCGGCATACACCTTAAATATAGGCAGCGAGCACAATACACCCTGTTATATAGGCAGCGGGAGACATACACTCTGGGATATAGGCGCGAGCGGCATACACCCTTGGATATAGGCAGCGAGCGGGATACACCCTGGGATGTAGGCAGCAAGCGGCATACACCCTGGGATATAGGCAGCAAGAGGCAGGCACCCTGGGATATAGGCGGCGAGCGGCATTCACACTGAGATATAGGCAGCGAGCGGAATACACCCTGTTATATAGGCAGCGAGAGGCATACCCCCTGGGATATAGGCAGTGTGAGTAACCTGAGGCGTTTCTCCCATGATATTCCTGGGGATCCCTGACTGGGAGGAGGGCCACGCTCTTGGATCCCAACCCTGGGGGCAGACAAGCAAGGGAGGTTTACCTGGGAAAGGGACCTTTGGAGACTGTGGGAGGAACGCCCTTGGGCGAGACATGGTATTCCCCCAGTTCCAATACATCCTTACCTAACATCCCTGCAGTCATCATGGGATATTATCGCCCAAAACCCATTCACCCACAACAATACATCTGCCCCGTTCACCCTGACAAAAACACAAATGGATTTTCCAGGATCTAAAAAAAAATACAACTCCCACAATCCCTTCATCCACTATAAAAAGACAGAGACTAGGAAGATTGCCTATAATGATATTCAACAGCCCTGTCAGGCGTTCAGTCACCATCACGCCGACTCTGCCTTTAAGGAATATGTGCAGTGCTATTACATGTTCTCCACCATTTTTGAACAATACTAAGAGGAAGAAGAGGAAAAAGGGAGCTATGAAGATTACCCATAGGAGCCAATGCACCAGGAATGCCTATGGGCAGTTGCCCTTTTGTCCCAATAATGAGACCAGGCAAGGTCAGAACTCCCTCCACAATCATTCCCACCTGAAACCTGTTAAGCCTCCCACTCAGTATAAAAGGCAGAGCACACAGGCATATTTGGAGCGAGCTGGGGAGGCTGAGAGGATTGTGCTGTCCAGAGGAGCCAAGGAGAAGTTGCAGAGACTCTGGGAAGGAACCCCGAGAAGGAGGACAGGCTGCCAAGTCACTGGGCCTGTGAGTGCAGGAGAGGCTGCAGTGTGGCAAGACAGCTGTGCTTCCAGGCAGCCAGACAAGGGGGAGCTGGAGCTATCTGACAGGACCCAGGCCAAGGCTCAACCCTGGGTGTAACACTAAAACCCAGGCCTCTGAGGGGCAGGAGGGACGACCCTGACCCCATAAAAAACCCATTGGAAACCCCACAACAGAATCCAAAAATGATTCTGCTGTACTAAAGAGTCTGAATTCTTCTGGTATTTCAGCAAGCAATGCAGAAGAGTCTTTAGAAATGTAATTGGATCTTTTCATCCTCTGCAGTTGCTGGAACTCTCCTTTCCCTAACCGGCTGTGAGGCTCTTGCATGGGCACCAAGCTCTTATGATATGATATGATATGATATATGATATGGCATTTGTAACGCGCCTATACACAAGTGTTTCAAGGCACGACGAGGCATGGAGGGGGGAACAGGGGGAAGACAGACAACAAGCCTACTAGGCCAGGTGTCATTCAGATCGCGCAACTGCAGGGGTAGGGGGAAGGGAGAAGTGCAAGGGGGAAGCAAAGGGGGGGAGGAGGGGGAAGTGCAAAGGGGGGGGAGTGCAGTACAAGGTAAGTAGAATAAAATAAATAATAAATAAATAAATAAATAAGGAGGGCCAGCTGGTGGCAAGTGCAAGGTAAGTGCTGGGAAGGGGGGGCTGGAGGGATACAGAGACAGTCCCGCAGTGCAGGGGTTGCCAGGGAGGCAGTGCAAGTGGAGAGTGGCTGGGCCCAGGGTCGGGGAGAGTGGCCCAGTTACAGATTCAGTGCAGTTTCAGCAAAGAATTAGCAGGGGAGAGGGAGAGAGAAAGCAGAAGCAAACGGAAGGTTTTGAGGTGCTTCCTGAACCGGAGATGGTTCTCCTCAAGTTTCAGGGAGGCAGGAAGGCTGTTCCAGAGGGAGGCCCCTGCCGCGGAGAGAGATCTACCCCCAGCACGTTGCTTCGAGAAGCGGCTGACCCTGAGGGAGTTGGAGACGGATGAGCGAAGGGATCGGGAAGGAAGATATTTAGGAAGAGAGAGTTGAAGGTATTTAGGCCCCAGGCCCCAGAAGGCCTTGTGGACAATGCAGAGGGTTTTCAACTTTATCCTCGCAGCCACTGGGAGCCAGTGTAGAGATTTCAGTCCTGAAGAGAAACGGTCCCTGGGCTTGAGGCCAAGGACAAGTCTCGCAGTTCTGTTCTGGATGAGTTGCAGAGGGCGGATAGTGGAGGCAGGCAGATTAAGATAGAGGCTGTTACAGTAGTCCAGCTTCGAGAGAACCAGGGCTCGGGAGACAGTGAGCTTCTGGGGAAGGAGAGGAAGGGAAGAATACCTCTGAGGAGGTGCAGCTGGTAGTGTGACTTCTTAGAGACGTCGGATATAATGCGGAGAGAAGGAGAGTGTGGAGTCGAAGATAACCCCGAGGTTTTTTGCCTTGCAGGTAGGAACAGGAAGAGGGCTAAGAGAGGCCGGCCAGAGAGCTGCAGGGAAGGAGGGGGTGGGTGTGCCGATGAGTAGAATCTCAGTCTTACTGGCATTAAGGCAGAGGTCATTGGCGGCACACCATTCCTGGATAGCAGACAGACAGTCAGAGATGAGGGAAGGAGAGGAGGAGGCCGAGGGTAGCCTGAAAATGAGCTGGGTATCGTCCGCAGAGCACTGAAAGTTGGGGCAGAGAGTGGCGATGCGGTGGGCAAGGAGTGCCAGATACTGGTTGAACAGCCAGGGGGAAAGATTAGATCCCTGGGGGACACCACAGGTTGAGAAAAAGATGTCAGAGAGGAAGGACTCCAGTTGGACCTGGGAGGGTCGATTGGAGAGGAAAGAGGTCAGCCACGCCAGAGCCTGACCAGTGATACCCAGATTATCACGGAGACGGTTGAGCAGGATGGCATGGTTGACAGTGTCAAAGGCAGAGGAGAGATCGAGCAGGATGAGAACACACGGTGTGTTGGCGTCGAGATTCAAGAGCAGGTCCTCACGGATGTTCAGGAGAGCAGTTTCCGTGCTTCTGGCCGCTCTGAAGCCAGATTGATGGTCATGAAGACTTCCAACAGATTCAGCATGGAGGTTAAGCTGGGAGATGGCCAGTTTCTCCAGGAGCTTGCCCTGGAAGGGAGTGATGGAGATTGGGCGATAGTTAGCCGGGCAGGAGGGGTCAGAAGAGGGTTTCTTAAGAAGAGGGTGCACAAGGGAGTGCTTAAGGGGGAATGGGAAGACCAAAGGCGAAGGAGTGGTTGCAAAAGTCAGCCAGGGCCGGAGCCAGGGAGTCGATGTGGTCCTTGATAGTTTTGGAGGAACAGGGGTGAACCTGTTTGGACGAGACTATCATAGATCGGACTTGTCTGGAAACCTCGTCAACAGAAAAAAGGGGAAAGGCAGAGAAGGAGGGAGGAGGGGTGGCTGCAGAAGGGCCAGAGGAAGAGGCGGGACGGGAGGGACGGAGGTGATAGGAGGAGAGTGAGGACATGATGTCCTGAGTTTTAGAGATAAAGTGAGAGGCCAGTGCAGTGCAGAGGGCCTGGGAGGGGACAGGAGAGGTAGAGACAGCAGCAGGGTTGGCAAGCTCCTTGCAGATTTTAAAGAGTTTGGCTGAGTTGTTAGATGCCGCAGAGATGCGGGCTTGGATAAGGGCTCTCTTCTTGGTGAGAACGGAGAGACGGTTTTGCCTTTGGAGCAAGCGGCAGGCCAGTTTGTCAGAGGATGAACATGAGGCACGCCATTTCCTCTCTGCCACCCTGCACTTACGTTTAAGGGTGACGAGATCCGAGTCATACCAGGAGTTACATTTGGCTTTGGGCTTCAGGCGGATTCTCATGACAGGGGCAAGGATATCAAGAGTATCAGATATAGCAGAGTGGGGCATGGAGAGGGCTGTGTCAGGGTGGGAGTCAGCCGAAGGGGGAGGAGGGGGCGAGAAGGTGGTAGCGAAAGTCTCAACTGACACGCGCTTCATGGGTCGGATGACCGAGAAGGTGGGTGGCAGTGATGAGGGTGGCATTGCCTGTGGGGTAGGGAGGGTGAGGTGGGAGGATAGCAGAAAGTGATCACTCCAGGAGAGAGGAGTGGAGAGAGGGACGGAGAGGGGAAGGTCGGAAGAGATCAGAGCATCAAGAGTGTGCCCTGCAGAATGCGTAGGTCCAGACGGGAGAATAGAGAGTGAGAGAGAGTCGCAGAGGTCACGAAAGAGTCCCGTGGGGGGACAGGAGGCATCCAAGTGGATGTTGAAGTCACCAAGAAGGAGGAGTTGAGTGGTTGAGGACAGGAGTGAGGAGGAGAGGTCAGCCCACTCAGAGAGGAAGGAGGAGATTTGACCAGGTGGTCGATAGATAGTGGCCACGGTAAGGGAATGGCTAGGAGAGAGAGAGAGGCGGCAGACAAGGCATTCGAAAGAGGAGTAGGTCTGCGTAGGAGTGACAGTGGCAGGAATCCACTCAGGGAAGATAAGGGCTACACCCCCCCTACACGGTTGGGTCTGGGCACAGATAGGATCTTGTAACCGTCAGGTAGGAGTGTATCAAAGCTGTGACGAGAGCTGGCTGTGAACCATGTCTCAGTGAGACCGAGGACATCAAGGTCCAGTTCCTCAAGAAGGTGACAGATATCAGAAGAATGCTTGATGGCAGAGCGAGAGTTAAGTGGCAATGTGGAGAAGGTTGCCATCCTTGAAGGACTTCCGGGGAGGGTACAGATCAGAGGTACGCCCTGCGGAGGTGTAGAAGAGGGAGGTGAAGAAGGAGCACGAGAGGGGGCAGGAGGGAGGTAGAGGCAAGGTAGCTGAGGACAGAGGAGGGGGACAGCAGGAGAGGAAAGGAAGTTGATGAGGCGTGGGAAGCATCTATCAAAGAGGAGAAGGTTGGCCTGAGGACCTTGGACCAAGACGGTCCCATTAGCGTAGACATTAATGATGGCCTTAGAGGAGTGGAAGGAGGCCAAGAGGACATCCCAACGGGTGCCACCATTAATGGGAGAAGAGGAGAAAGGAGAGAGCACAGAGACCATATGAAGGGTCCATAGGTCAGGCGAAGGCACGAAAAAGAGGATGTCAGTAAGAGTTTCCTTGGAGCAGGCACTAGTGTAGGTGTCAGCGATAGGGAGGCCTGGGTTGGAGACCAGGATGTCCTTTTTAAACTTTTTCCTACCAGATTTAGTGAGGAGAGCAGGATAGTCAATAGAGAAGCAGTTAGAGAAGATAGGCGAGATAGAGAGCACCATGGAGTAGGAGGGAGTGGGGGGGGGGAAGACAGACAAAACGAGAGTACGCAGGCAGGAAGTGAGCAGCAAGGCCAAGTTTACCACATTGCAGAACAGTGAGTGCGTATTAAGTACAGAGGCCACCTAAGTTTGACAATCCTGCGAGGGGGGAAAAAAGTCCCTAGTTTACCACATTACAGAACAGTGAGTGCGTATTTAAGTACAGAGGCCACCTAAGTTTGACAATCCTGCGAGGGGGGAAAAAAGTCCCTAGTTTACCACATTACAGAACAGTGAGTGCGTATTTAAATACAGAGGCCACCTAAGTTTGACAATCCTGCGAGGGGGGAAAAAAAGTCCCTAGTTTACCACATTACAGAACAGTGAGTGCGTATTTAAGTACAGAGGCAACCTAAGTTTGACAATCCTGCGAGGCTGTAGCATGGGGAAACTTGTTGGCCCCTCTGCAGGCAGCAATTCCCCCTACAGGTGCTCTTCTGGGATTACCAATAGCGCTGAATGCAATGTGGCCAGCGAACAACAGCCCCTCCATGACGCTGGGATTGCAAGTAAACTTGTTCCCACAGACCCAGTAGAAATCCATCAGCGCTGCCGTGCCTTTCTTCACGTCTGCGATCAAGATAGTGTATTTGCAATGTTCATTTGTGCTGATAAAGACTGTGCCTTGCTGCGGAAACAGTCTATATTCTTCTTCCTTGTTTACTCGCATCAGCTTTTCCATTTTTGCAATCCACGTCAACTTTGTGATATGCTCTGTCCAGATTTGTGCACAGAAGTTGACCACTCGTGCTATCCTTTACTTGCTATATATGTTACTAGTCCCTCTGTCAAGCAAGGTAGTGGCTGTCCTGCCAGTTGTTAATTGACATATTTCCGACCCTTCACCATCAGATAAGGTTCTCTGGTCGTCATTTTACAAAATCTGGGCCCACCATCTGCAATTCCACACTGTGTGCCTGGAACGTTCCTTTTATTTTGCACAGCGCAAGATGAACTAGGCATTGTGCCTCTATAATTGGGAGCCGCTGACATGTGCGGAATGAGTGAACACGTCTAACTCCCATTTTCAGCTTTTCTCCCCATGCCACTCATATCAGAGTACCATGAATTAGTGAAATCAGGGTGATGAATATCCTCAATCACATCAAAACCCAGCCCTTGATACGTGTCGTACTTCTGTCAGACTTCCCTTTTCATTCTTCTATACACATTCTCAAGGATGGCCGCTTTAGCAGTACTGTCAGAGATAGCATTATACCTTTCCATAGTGGTAGACCATCCCCTACGTATTGTAAACAACCTATTCTCTGCTTCCTCTGCTGACGTAACCTGCATATTAGAGTCATTAAATCCACTATCATTATTATTATTAGTGTTCACATTAGTACTGATATATGTAAATCCACTCATGTTATTAACATTTATATGTATTGTTCCATTTGGATAATATTCAATCCTACTTCCCCCATCCCCTCTTTATAGGACCTCCCCCTATAACACCCTCCCTCCAATACACTCCCAGTAGTATTAGCAATATCAAACACAATCCTCCAGCAATGGCTGACCCACAATAATATATATATGTCCACAATATCTCATTCGTGTCTCTACGCCTTGGGTCGCTACTTAACAGACTATGTACATTAGTTGCATCCATCTTCTTGTTTCTTGAAATAGAAGCACAGATACACTAGACAATGGAAAAGGGAAAGAAGTCCACGACGTACAAGGAGAGAAAGAGAGAGAAAAAAGAGAGAGAGAGGGAGAGAAAGAAAGAGAAAAGAGATGAAAAGCACTCCCTAGCAGCTGAGCTTGAGCCTGCCACTCAGATGGGTAACCACATCCGCGTCTTGTCTGGACAGGCCGGTAAGGTGCTCGGGGTACAGGAACTTTTACCCCCGATCTTAAGACAACAAATGCACCACTGTGCTTTCTGGAGGTGTCCTATGAACGTCGGTAAGGTGTATCCAGTAGCGCATTTCCTTAACCTTTACTGCGAGGGGGGGTACAAAACACCACCTCGTACGGTCCTTGAAACCGAGGATTGTTCCAGTGGCGCAGGAAATTGCAAACATAGACGTAATCCCACAGCAGCAGTGGTCTAGTCGTTATGTGCTCAAGATCGGTCCCTTTTGTCTGTGCCGCATCGGGCGTCTCTGTAGTCGCAATCCTGGTGCAATCTGTCGGGAGACACATTTTATGGCCGAGTTAGTGGAGTCATATATTTCCTGAATTCCTCTCCTAACAACGCTGCAGTCCTATGCACATCAGAAACCATTCTCTCAGGAGATAAGGGGGTATGCATGCGGAGACTAGTGCCCACCTCGTGAGGCGGCAGATGATGGTCTTTGCTTGGCTGCGTGCATAAACTAAAAAGGGCCAGGAGCAGACAGTACACCCAATTTTTCTTTAATGTAGTGCACAATATAGATACCTTGCTCTTGAGGAGGCCTTTTATTCTCTCCACAATGCCATTGGCCTTTGGGTGATAAATCGAACATATCCGATGCTTGATGTCAGGTAGTGTTGTAACATGTTGGAATAATGCATTGAAGAAATGTGTGCCATTATCTTACCTTAAAACCTTGCACAAGCCCCAGCGTGGGAAAACTCCCGCACTAGAAACTTTGCAGCACACTTGGCATCTGGGTGCGCACACGGCCCTGCTTCCACCCACCTTGAGAAGGGACAGACCACCACAACGAGGTACCTACATCTATTGCAACGCTCCACCATCAGCATAGTCTATGTGTAAATCACGGAAAGGCCCAGTAGGGTGGGGCAACGTGCCCCGTAACATTCATAGTGTCATACCTGTACTAATACTTTGACATGCGGTGCAACGGACAACCATATCTGTGATGCTTTCCTGGATATAACCAATCCTCCTGTATATGGGCGGCTATGTGTTGCTTCGAACTATTGGACGGGTAGTGCAATTGTTCAAGTGCTACTGCTAGCAATTCCCAGGGCATCACCCTCTTCCCAGAACTCTCCTGCCTCCACAACATATCAGTCAGAGACTGCTTACATACTCTCTGTGACCACAACTCCTTTTCCCACTCAGACGCCCTTCCTTGTAGCTCAGTAATCTGGGAAATGGGCATTGTGGTGAACTGGATAACCCAGCCCTTTAAGAGGAGTAGAAATTACCCTGGAGATGGATGGGGATGCAGGTTCTTATTCATACATCAATAATCGAAACGACTCAGGTAGTTTGGCAAAAGGATAACTGTTTTAATATCAATTATCTAAAACAGGGAGTACAACGAACATCAACAAACTCGCTCGCTCCTCTTACTCAACGCATTTCATAAAAAACAGAGCTTGTGTACCAAAAACTCATCATCATTGACGTTGACCTATGTAACTACCAACATCATCCTACGTAGTAAACTACAAAAACCTATGAGTAACTGTGATAGGCTCTAAGTGAACATCTAAGTATGTGTTCCATACTAGTCTAAAAGAGTATGAATATGTGATTGGTTACTTAACATCAGGTGGGGCACCTAAGTCCCCCGCTTAAAAAGACCACTACGAATGTCACTAAATATACGACGTCCCATTGGCTATACAAACTATAGGCTCCCTAATTATGTGGTCCTCTATAATTGGCTGGCACTCCAACCTTCGTCAGTACTTTTACACCTACGTTAGCAGCACGCAGGCTGGCCTTTCAGGTGCTGGTGAGCTCGTCTTAACCCTAGCTTCCGACCAATTAGCATACTCATCTATCATCACCTCAGTGGTCTGCTAGTCAATTAGGCTTTGAAGGTCGGCCTTAAGTTTGTTCTGTAATGTGAAGAATTTAGGGGAGTGAAGGCACGCTCTGCCCTCATGCGTAGTTGTGAGCATCTTGCTCGTCCAACTTCATCCTTCCACATGACTGAAGACCATGGAATTGAGCTTCTAGTATCTTTAAAATACTATTTTTTAATAGACCTCTGACGTCTTCCTTGTTTTGTTCATGCCCTCTGAACAGGAGTTTTGTTCTTTCACACAATCTGTATCCAATGTTAGTCAATTTCAGCCTGATAAGACCTTGGCTTCTTTGGCTCATCCAACATCGCCTTTCTGAGATTCACTTTGCAATTTTGACTTTTTGTGAGCTGCGACACACTAGAAATGAGGCCTTCTTTCTAAAGTCTAGCTCTGCTATAATACGTAGTGGAAACATCCATCCTTTACTTGTCCATATACATATATATACATTGGCGCTTGTCACAATCTATTCACTATAAAGCTACCTCATGATTACTTCGACTACTTGCGTTTCTTTTGCATCTGTACACATATAAAATGACTTGATGTCTCTATCAGTTCCGTAGCATAAGCTTCTTCATCTTGATCCCAAGATGTGACTTATCTTTGATACTTTCTTGATGCTTTATAGAATATCTGTATTCTCTAGTTTTCACATCTTTTCTATGCACGTCAGCTCAACTCTGTGTGATGTCACCATTCGTCTTTGCCATTCATTAGCTCTGCTTCTTCCGGAATTTCATTCAAATGGCCATCATATTTTCTTGTATGCAGGTACGGTTTTCTCAATGGGAACCTTGCTTCCAGGATTCTCCTAGGTATCGGTATACCCAATGGTACTGCATGGTTTTCACACTCTGGCTCCCAACATATAGGCAATATGTGTAAGGTGGTTAAGGTGGGGGTACTTGGCTCCTTCTCTACACTCCCCACTCTGGGCGATTTATCGACCACTCTCTCATCATCTTTCACATCAAGACATCTTGGTCTAAAAAAGAGCTTCTTTTGAATCCATACCTTTATGACTCCCTTCAGGCATCCTGCTGATTTGACACGCTCATCTTTGTTCCATGTCATGAGCCTGCACTGTCCACTTGGACTGCAATAGATCTATCTTCCCACATACTTCTTATGATTGGTTGGATACTTTGTCCCCTCAGGTGCATGGATACTGGCTTTCACAAAGTCACTTATTTCTTCATCTGTGAAGTCTTAGGGCTTCCATCCTGATTCAAAATCGATCATGATTTTCATCCCTACGGCTTTCTTTGCTGTTTTCTTGCATTGGGAGATTATTATCTTGATCACACAGAATCCAAGTAATATCATTATTATCAGGGCTCCTAGGAACTTGAAAATATCTGCCATCCATTGTGGAACCCATGAGAACAGCACTCCGAACCAGCTGTCATCATAAACCTTGTCTACTTCGTTGATCATCTGGCCGTGGAGCTTTGTCAGCATGTCTATGTCCTCCGTCGCAGGTTCCATTCTCGTCATCATGAGAAGGTATGAATGTGCAACATGATTCTCCGATTTTTGCACAAACACCTCCATCCATAGCTGTGATCATGTCCAAGACACATTTATTCTGAAGAGTCATCAGTCGTATGGCTCTCATCTCTTCTCTGATTGCACTGAATCCCTTTATAGTCATGTTAATTGTCTGTAGCAATTGCCATCTTGTGATCTGTAGCCATTTGGTATTTGCTCCAACCTGGACACTTGGCATGAAAATCAATGAAAACACTGAAGCTGTCTGGTTAAATAGTCTGTGCTCATAGGGAATAGCATCAAAAGCTTCTATAGATTTTGCTGAGAAATAGTTCTCTCACTTCATTCTTTTATTTTATTTTTTTTATTTCTATTTGGTTTAGTCAAACATTTACAAAACATCAAAGACAAGTAAAAAAGATTAAAATACTTCGCAAAGACAAATAAAACACAAATTCCAATTCATCGGCACCATTAGCAAAAAAGAAAACACAATGCAGAGAGAAGAAAAAGAAAAATATACAGTCCTCAGTACAGCCAAGCTTAACAGATAAACATTCAAGGTAAAAAAATAATAAATCCTACCTAAAGCAGAATACTAATATACAACAAATAAAAACAAATATTCAATTCTTATAACCTAAACCATCCGCCTGACACAATACATCTTTAAAAGTAAGAAGTGGAAGAGATTTGGCTGTGTTATAGCTTTAAACTTTTGATGAATCCAGATAGCGCTAATCGCTCATGGATGGTTTGAATGTTCAGGCACCGTTTCCATGCCAATTCCTCTTCGTATAGGATGGAATTTACATTACATTACATAAAAATGTAGCCCTAAGCGGCTGTAATTGCACACATTCCATGACCAGATGTTTTAAAGACTCCCCCTTTGCCGAGCAGAACCTGCATACGGCTTGGTCCAAATGAATCAGCGATCTTCTGACTAAGATGTCTCTGGTAGGAAGGATATTGTAATAATTATCACACAAATACTCTAACATGGCCAGAACAAACACAGGAAACACCTACCTGAATCCTTTCCCTGAGATTATGACGAAAATGAGGAAATACCTAGAAGTCTCTCCGCTGGCCGGAACGAGAAAATCCAGGCCAGGGGTGAGCCCTCCAGGGAAAACCCGCGTAGGGGAAAAAACCCTGTGCCGAGCAGAGCTGCTGGGGTTCGAAGCGTCCAGATAGCTGCTCCCCGGAGAGGTTCCAGATGAAAGGGATGTTACTCCTCAATGTAATAGATGATCTTCGTGCAGTCAGTAAGGACTACTGGAACTGGGTAACAATATTAGAGTACATTGAAATTAAACCCACAATATATTCAAAAACTGATAAATGGAGTGAAGAAAGAAGAAATGGGGGCTTACCCAAAATTAGCCAAAGATACGCACTGAGAGAGGAAAGGTGTGTCCCCCGATCTTAGACCTGGGATGTTAGAAGGAACTAACCAGAAAGCTGTGAACAAAACAGAAAAGTATGAACCCGGTAGAAGAGGGAGCTGAACTGACTTGCTAAAAGATATTTGTGAAGAATCTTACCCTCGGAAAAAAGGTGAGAAAGGCTCGGCTTTGATATGATCACGAGAGATGAGGTGAAGCTTTTGCCTGAAGGGAAACAAGGAATGAGATACCTGTGAAGCTACAAGATCTCTCCCCATTGAACAATGAGAGAGAAGAGGGGAAGACTACAAAGAGACGTACCCGCTCAGTGAGCGTTTGTGGTCTAAGGAGACGTTTCCGCCCAGAAGTACAGGCAGAAGTATTCGGGAGCGATGACGGGATTCTTCTGCTGATAGCTAGGAAAACATATTGGGACGGAAGCCAGAAACAAGGTTAGAGAGCCTATCAGGACAGAAGAGCTAGAAAGGTAATTCTAGGGATGGGAAAGAGCAAAAGTAATTAGTTAGTGATCGAACTCACAAAGCGTCTCTGAACTCTGTGGAGAGTAGCAACGCACTGAACTGCCGTCGCCGTCTCGTGATAGACGTTGCGTGCGTAGAGGGGCGTGGCCATGGATAGGTTGGTCGCTGCTTGCAACACTAGACCGCTGCCTGCGGTACTGAAATTCGCCCTGTTACCGGAAGGAGATCGGTAAAGTACTGCCGGATCGCTGTACCGTGTCCTCATCTTGACAGTGTTTATTACAGATATTCCATCTGGCCCTAAGAATGATACCTCGGAAAAATCTATCCGGAAATTGTAGGATGACCTTAGAGGGCGAGCCTCGGGCTCTGTGTGCATGGTTCAAATGGAAAAAGAAGGGGTATGAATGAAATTTGTCGACAGTTTCACACCAATCAAAATCAAATAAGGCACGTTTTACAGATGTGGTATTAGAAATCAAGCTCTCTATAGACATTCCGATCTCCAAGGATGGCTTCCGACCGATCCCTCAAAGAGATCAGTGTGTCAGAGAGATCCAGGTTTCTACCCATCAGATGGTAAAGTGTATTTGGAATTCCAGATATACAGGTCCACTGTACCCGTGCCCACATCGAAACAATACCCAATTCAAACCTGATTGCAGAGACAGGGATCGCATTAGGCATGCCCAACAATCTTCTCCAAATGCGACCCTCAATCCGATTTGAGTGTTTCGCTCACTCTCTCGGATAACAGTTCCAGATCATATATTAATTTAGGTATGATTTTGCTCTCATAAAAAATTAGAGCAGGTTTCAGAGAGAACTTTCCAAATTTTCGGTCAATCCTGACCACCTGAGATTCGAGCAATTTGGCCTTGTGTAAAATGGGCTCAATTAATACCTTGAGACCCGGATAGGCTGAGAAATTAATCCCCAGATATCGCACTGTCCTAGCCAATTTCAAGGGAGTCCCACCCAACTTACCAATAAAGCCTGAAGTCTTTACCCTCGCTTTCCTAAAGGATAGAATTGTGGTTTTCAAAGAATTCATTGTTAACCCATTGGCTTTAGCATATTCTTCGAAGTTGGTAAGAAACTGTTGCAGCCCCACCCAAGTGTTATCAAATATTAGTAGGTCATCTGCATATGCAAGCCAAATAATGTTATCCTTGCCGATCTTAGGGGCCATGAGTCCTTCTTTAATTAGCGAATTGGCTACATCGGAAAAGTATTGCTTGAATAGCCAGGGCGCCAATGTACAACCCTGCCTGACCCCCTGAAATGATCTGATTCTCCTCGAAAGACCCCCCCATTGATTTAGACGAACCTGGACCCCACAGTTTTCATAAACCCCGCTAATTAGCCTCAAAAGCCCTGAGGACAAGCCCCAGCTGGCCAATTTTTGCCATATTCTGCTTCGATCTACCCGATCGAACGCGGCAGTCAGGTCGATTAAGGCCATGTAAGTGCAGCCCCCTGATGACAACCACGCTGCCTCGGACGTACTTCAGGGCAAGCCCAATGATGTTGGTCGAGTGGCCCCTTCTGAAGCCGGTCTGAAATTGATCCAGCGGGTGGCACCTATATGCCCACTCCTCCAGGTGTGAGAACAGGAAGGATGAAAAGATCTTACAATCCGCATCGTTTAAAGAAATCGGTCAATAATTCGACGGATCCGTCCTGCTACCACACTTGAAGAGCGGGACTACATGAGCCGTGTTCCAGGATACAGGGGTTACCCCTGAGGAAAGGATGTCAGTGAACTCCAGGCGCAAGAGATGGGCCCATAAGTTTGGATTGTCCTTAAAGGTATTATTTGTCAGGCTGTTTGGTTCAAGGGCCCTTGATTGCTTGCACCTAGAGATCAATTTTTGGATGGTTTCTAATTCCACGTGAGGATTCCACCTTTCCTCTTTAGTTAAGTCCAAACCAGTGGAGAATCCATGAACGGATTTCCAGAAATCTACTCCTCAAAAGCTCAATCCAAGTCCTTGTTCTGATCATCGGTTCACCGGACAAGTTGTATAGTTTTGGTGAGCATCTTTTCTGCATCGTTCTGAAGCATTGCAGAGTTAATTGATTTACAGTAGTTTTTATACGTTTGTTTGAGCTTCCCAATTAACTTCTTACGGGTAACCTCACCATGATCAGTACACTGAATCTGTTTCACAGATCTCTGTAGGTTCTTTTTTGCAAGTGCAGATTGGCATTATAGCAGTGAACATGCCTAACTTGGCCATGAAATGTGGCTCCACTCCTTGGAACCAACTCGTCAATCATCTGACCAAGAAATGATTGGAACTCAAATGCATTGAAGTTTTTGAGTTTCCACTCATAAGTCGAACAATTCAGTGAAAGATATATGTTGGAATTCAGATGTCGAATATTCGGTTCAGTCCATCTAACAGCATTACACCCTACTTTAGCAGTCAACTGTAATTTTTGTCGACATTTCCTGAAATTAACTTCCCAATTATATTGTGTGGTGAGGATACAGTGGTCACTCCAATCGTTGTTAAAAATGTGAAATGCCAGACAAGAGTTCATTAGAAGAGTATCAACAAAAATAGTCAATCAAGGATGAGCTATCCCCTCTGTGCCACGTATGCCATTCACTGATGTTCCATTAATTATTGTTTTTTCCTACCAAAGGGAATAGCCCCCTGCACCCAAACCTATACTCCATTTCTGACCCACCAGTTGCTTCTCTGAGTTACCGTATAAATCACTGCTGGTTCCCACAGTTGGTGGGAGTGAACACAGTCTGCATTCAAATCACCCATGACAGTAACCCTTCCCTCTGGATGAATTCCCATCCACTCGTCCACCACCCGGCAAATCCCATCTATGAACGGTTCAACTGGTTCAATTCCCTTATGCCAATAGATGTTAAGCAACAAGAGATGAATCGATCCGTCCACAGACCTACAGTCAACCTCCATGGCACCAAAAGGCAGGCCCGCCATCACCACCCCAATGAGGCCCAAAGAAATGTCCACTGCAGTCAAAAGGCCACCTGATGGTCGCCCCCCGCCCCCGTCCCATCCCTAGCGGGCTGGATGAACACACTATCTACCGAGAGTGGGTAGTGATGTTAACCAGGTCTCCTGCAGGCAAATGCAATTAGCCATTCTCAACATATTCATACAAACAGTATTAGAAAAAGGATGGACATTGCCTCGGGTGTTCCAAGATTTTGAACATAGTGGTACACTCTTCCAAAGATCTCCTATGGAGTTGCCCTTCTCATGGGAACAATTTTTGCCATAGGGAGAAGATAATTGATGTCCAATCCATATCGTTTGGAACTCGGCTCAGGGCCAATTTGTTAGGGATGGCTATAACCTTATGTTGATTAACAATAGGTTGTATCACCCCATTCTGATGAATTCCAATACTTGGTTCATTGATCTGAGACACTTCAAAACCCAATCTTCCAACGCTTCGCTTTGGGTCAGAATAAGTTCTCTTACCAGGGGAGAGGACAGAAACATAATACTAGTACTCAAATCCTCTCTCACTGGGAAGAAAACCCTCCCAATATCTGCCGATGACACCAGGGCCAAACTTGGGATTGCAGCGAAAATGGCTAGAATATTAGGCTGATTCATGCAGATCCGATAGTCTGGGCCCAGGTTACAGTGGATCTTAACTTGGTGGATTTTACGACCACCACCATTCTCGATTTACCGTGCATCAACTTTTCCTTTTAGGGCATCAGAGTGAGGATAGCCACTCAATTGGGCACTTACAGGACCATGCAGTGCAACATTGTTCCAAACAGTTGCTTTGGTGTGTTCTCTCACCCCAGAACTTGTGGGGTAGTGGAGACACTGCAACAGGTCCTTCATCCCTGCTGATACTCTGGGATAATTGGATTCAGTGGGGAGGTCGGCCACCTCTTTAAGGAATGTTGATTTTCCCATTCCGGAGCCCGCCTATACCCGGTCCAGATTTAGGGTTGGGACAAGAGGGTAGGGGATGAGATTTAGGGGTACCCTCTTTCACCACCATCGGTAGGAGTGAATCATTTACACCTCTAAAGCACTCCGTGTGTAGCTTATCCAAATAGACCAAAGGGCTTTCTGTTACACCTGCAGGCCCAATTTCTCCTGGCACACTCTTTGCTGACGGCGGCACAGAGGTAGTCGCTCCTTCAGGTGGACCCCAGATAGTCTGGAAGTGATTGAAAAAATGGGCCCAATCTATGGATGCCTCCTCCCTGCTCACCCCACATCACGGAGGGATAAGGGATGGAGAAGGGAGTAGCAGGAAATCCTTTCCCCTTCATACCACAACTCATATCAGGAACCGCCCTACCCTCTGAGGATTCCAAGCTCTTTGCAAGTAGATCATTAATAGGAATTGGGAGAATAGTTGCGTCGTCCTGCCCCTCAGAAACAATTGGTACATTCTCAGGCATTATCTGAGCATTTAGCGCTGGTTCAGTAATCGGAATCACATGTTCCGGTACGGGGGACAGTGTAGCATGGAATAATGTCCGGTGGGCCATTCTCAGAGATAGAATTCAGTTTTTCCTAGCCCCCCGTTCTCCGCTTCAACGCTTTCCCTTTCAGTGATGTAGTGGATTTTCTTGAGAACGGGGAACTAGCTTGCACTTTAGGTAGACCCCCTTCTCCTTCCAAGTCCCCTTTAACCTCTTCCCCCACAGTAGGTTGGTCATTAGTGAGGTCAATGGTAGTAGCAGCAATGCTAGTTCTGCCCTGGGCCTGATGGACAGTTTGCGGGTCAATTTCTCTCAGAGCAGTGCTTGCTTCCAGGGGAGTCAACTGATCGTTCGAACCTAGGTCGTCAAGAGATTTCAATGACAGACCCCAGGTCATTATCCAAATTTGCCATCAACTGCTGCTCATTCCTCGATGCCACCTCCTCCCTCATCCCAAAGTGGCCAAAATTAATCTGAGACCCAATTTCTTCACGCTTCAAAGTAACATCGGCCAAAGAAGCGTTAGTAGATTTCAATTCTGCCCATATGTTGTCATATAGGGCAACAAAAGAACTTAACACCATATTTAGAGCTGATACAGTGGGGTGGGACAGGCGGATATGCTTGTCCACCTCTCTCAAAGTATGGTGTAATCCTGAGGAGCCATCTTGTACTTCCGTGTCATCTCCTGTTTGGAAGGGTGTCTGTAGATGATCTTGGTGATGACGAGATGTTTCTTCGTTTATTATATCAACCAAGGGAGTTGGAGAGTCAAACGTGGGGGGCATCACAAGGAATCGGGGGCTGGAGTTTAGAGAGTTCTAGGTTCAGAGTTTCCAATTGCCCCTCCGCTTGGTCAGCCAGTTCAATTATGCTGATATCTGTCAAATCTTTGAGCCCCCCAAAATTAGGCTGTGAAGCCATCACGAATGATCAAGCAGTGCTGTCCCCTTCAATGCTGGCAAGGCTTTAATCTCTGTACTGGTCGTTGCAGATTTGACAAAATAATGGTCCATAACCCTTTGGCCAGAAATTGGCCTCGAGGACAAAGTGAATTTGGATGTCCGAGATGCTAATGAGTTAGTGGGTGCCCCTTGGTTCCCCTTCTTCCGTGCATTCACTTGGGGAGTTGTGGTTGTGGTTACATTTCTTTCAACCCTCAACTCCGCTCCATCCTCCTCATTGCAGATGGTCATGGCTGGTTCTGGGGGGGGGGAGGTGGTTTCCTTGGCGTAAAATCCAATTTAACACCTGGGTTTTGTACCCCACTTGCTCTTGCCTCATCGTCTGTAGAGAATGTAACCACTGTTTTGGTGGGAGACATATGTTCAACAAAAAAGATGGGCTTCGCATGTTCAGTGTTGATGTTTTGAGATCATCCAGCTGAGGTCCCCTTGCTCTGCTGGAGGCCACAATGTGCTCCTGTGCGGGCGTCAGTAAGCCGGCCCCGCTCCAAAGGTCTGATCTCATTGGGATAGCTCAAGATAGAATAGCTCGAGTTCCAACCCACAGGGTAGTTCCTGGGTCAAAGGGTGAGACCAACGATCACACCCCACAGTCCTCGGGCCCGAGCGTACGGTTACAGCAAGCGTGGAGAATGAATTGCTGGGGTAATCCAAGTCTCACCCAATAGGCCGATTGAGAGGGAAATTCCTGCACCTCGGGGATCATTATGAACGGTGCCAGTGCATCCATGCTCTCCATTCCAATTCTGCCCTGGGATGGAGAGCGTGGTAAACTTGTAAAGGACCGGTAATTGCCCATTCGCGGGTGTCGGTAAAATTACGAGTTTGGCGGTAGCCGTGGCTGTTTTACAGGCCGGCTATCGCCAAACTTGTAATGAGGCCCAATGTCTCTCAAAATCTCGTTTAATACTGCATTATTTATCGGGTCTCTCAGGAATGATCGGACATCGCTATGTCGATTAACAAGCTGAGGGCATTCTTTAATCAGGTAGTAAAAGACCAAACTGACCGGTCTGTGTGTGTTATCAGCTGATAGGGGCATTTTCACTTTCCCCACTGTACTCAGGAAGCTGCAGAACTTGCTCAATGATTGCTGTGAGCAATCTCCTTACGATCGGACCGTTCTTAGGATCTTGCAGGAAAACGTGAATGGTAGTAGTTCTCCCCAAGATTGCAGGATATGTGCGCAGCACAAAAAGGAAAACTTCAAATATGATCCGTGAAACATTGTCATTGGGTACCACCATGAGCAAATCCAAACAGGAACTCAGTGAGAAAGGAATCAGGGTACTGTACCCTCTTCCAGTTGTCAAAAACGAAATCAAGATCTGGCATATGTTTCTTCTTATCAAGGCTTAAGCATGCCTCAGTCCAATGTTAACAAACTCCTGCGGCTCAAGAATAGGTATCTTCCCTTGACTCTTCCCCAAATGACTGAAAAGAGTGTCCAAATAACTTCACTTAACTCTTTTATAGATGACTGAAAAGAGTGTCCAGAACCAAGCCACAGTCCAATGGATTCTTTGTCTTTACTCTGCAGCTTCTGTGTCCTTCTTCCTCGTCATAGACCTGGTCTGCACGTGCTGAGGTTTTTCCCCGATGCTTGCTTCCGAAGAGTGCAGGGGTGAAGGGGTCTTTCCAGTATAAATCTTTATGTCACCTATGAAAGTCCAAGCACGCCTGCCCTGAACTTTGACTGCAGATGGCGTGACGTCCTCCATGATAAAAGGGCAGTTGAAACGGAGTTCGTGCCACTTTCTCGTGAAGCTGTGGATTAGGACTGCATCTCTGGGGAACACTTGAGGAATACAAAATTCTTGAAATTCACTTGTTGCAGCATCTCCTTCTGTGTTCTGAACTGCCCCACACCCTTTTAGCCATAGCTGATATGAAATGACAGCGATGCTTGAAGTCATACAAGTAAGATAGTCACATAACTCCATTCCTAACAGTTCTGATGTTGGCTGGGCATCACTTCTAACTCTGGATGGAGATGTGAGGCGTGTCCTCATTCGCCTCCCTGTCACTATTTCATGGGGGTAAGATGGTGGTCCGAACCTGGTTGGATACTCAATGTATATAATACCAGTGGTAGGTAATGCAACCACCCTTTCTTCTAGGTAAGCTTCAACTTGGCTATTCTTTCTTTAAGCAAGCCGTTGTGCCTCTCACAAATTCCATTTCCTTGGGGATGATAAGCTGAAGAAAACCTGTGCTTTATACCAAGCAACAAGCTAACCTGTTAAAAAATCTGGTTCACAAAATGAGGACCATTATCTGATATTAATACTTCACATAATCCCCATCTAGGAAATACTTCTCTCACTACGAATTTTGCTGCACAGTAGAGTCTGGGTGTGTACACGGACCGGCTTCAATCCATCGTGAAAAGGGACAAATGACTACAATCATGTATCTATGTCCATTGCTTACTTGCAGCATATCGACATAGTCGATATGCAAATGCTGAAAGTGGGCCTTTAGGTCTCGGGATAACTCCTCTAACTGTGCACATTCTGTGCTCAGCGGTGAACTTTTGACAAACAATGCAATTCACTACATAGAATGCAACGTGTTCTAACAAATTTGGTACGAACCAATCCTCTGTAATAGTTGCAGCAAGGTTCTCTCCAGTTGTGTGCACAGGGTAGTGTAGCTGTTCCAGCACCACCATTAATAAGATACAGGCATCACCGTTTTATCAGTGCTGTCTTGTCACCATAATGCTTCAGAGGGGTTTAAAGAATACCCTCTTCACGTCCATAGATCCTTTTCATCTTGAGATGCTTCTCCCTGGACCTCTATTAATTGTGTCTTCGAAAGATTACTATAGGATTCAGACACTCATCATTACCACCATATTTTCATTTACATTAAGCTTATCAAATAACAATGTTTTCTGAACATGCAGCAAGTTTGGCTTCGTCTGCTGCTTGATTTCCAAGTGATATAAAGTCTGCCTTTTTAGTATGAGCTGCGCATTTAACGACCGCAATGGCTACTGGGAGTTGTAGTGCCTTAATAAGCCTGTCAAATAAAGCAGCATGCTGCACTGGAGTGCCATCCGCTCGGAGGTAGCCCTCCTTTTCCAACATGCTAACCTGTGTACCTTCGACGTCACATAGGTGGAGTCACTGTACACTGTTACTTCCTGGTCTGCATGATTCTCGAGCGCGACTATCAGCGCCACTAACTCTGCAGCCTGTGCTGAATAGTGAGACAGGAGTCGTACACTTACCAATGTTCTGAAACTCCCCATTGGCTGTGTGCTTTACCACAGCGGCACCTGTATATCTCTGCCCATCATTTTGATCGATCCTTGAAGAACCGTCAATAAAAACAATTTCTCCCTCTGCCAAAGCATTTTATTTTATCCTAGGGATTTCATCATAGAACTCTTCATAGTTCAAACAATCATGTGCATGCTCATCCTCTGCCAGTGGTTCAGCTAAAAACATGGCAGGATTCACTATTCTGCATCAAACATTTTAATCGCTGGATTTGATATGACTACCTCGTAGGCAGAAGCCCTTTGAGAAGTCAACGTCCCTTTTAGTTTGCATGCTCAACAAATAACGTCATAGAGCATCCCATCACTATGCTTGTAGCCTTCTCAATGGCGAATGTGGCAGCTGCCAAAGATTGTTCGCACAGAAAATTACCTCTCATTACTGGGTCTAGAATCCCACTGTAATATGCAAGGGGCTTGTACCCCAATGTTTTTCTCTGTGTGAGGACTGCTGTCATAACAGTACCATCCGTATGTGAGAATACAAATAATTCCTCAGCATAATTAGGAATCCTTAAAACTGGAGCTGTGCAGATTGCTTTTTTCAATTCATCAAACCCTTCTTCCATCTCCTCAGTCCAGACAATTTTTTCCTGTGTCGCCTGTGCTTTCTTTAGAGCTTGTAATAAAGGCCTTACATATGAGCTGTAGTCAAAGACCCATGCTCTGACATAGTTACATAGTACCAGAAATCTTTGCATGAGCTTTATCGTGTGTGGCTTTGTGGTTTTCAAGATAGCCTCAGCTCTTTCAGGAGTAACCTTCTTTCCTTCATGTGAAATCAACTGACCTGTATACAATACTTCTTGTTGACAATACTGTAACTTTTCCTTGTCAACTTTATACCCTTTGTCAGCAAGGTAATCATCAACTGAATAGAATCACGTCTGCACTCTTCCTCTGAAGTGCTGCAAACTAAAATGTCATCTACGTATTGCAATACATTACTTTCTAGATCAATATTGCTCAAATCCATCTGGAGAACTCTATTAAGAATCGAAAGGAGACTCACAATTCCATTGAGGTAATCTCATGCTTTTTAACTTAGTCTGTCTAAAAGTAAACAAAGTTAAATCTTTGCAATGGGATTGAGAAAAATGCATTTTTCAAATCAATCACAGTAAAATATTGTGCTTCAACAGGTATGTTACATAAGATTGTAGCAGGATTAGGAACTAGAGGAAATTCTGCCTCTACAATCTGGTTTATCGGCTAAGATCTTGAATTAGCCTCCATGACCCCCTTTTGATTTCTTGATAGAGTACACTGATGTATTACATGGTGACTCTGATGTCACCAAGATACCTCGATCCATCATGGTGGAAATTGTCTTAAAAAACCTTCATCTGCCTCTCGAGACATGGGATACTGTCGTGCTCGAGGTAAAATTGCAATTGCTCCTGGTTTCAATTTAATCTTCACTTCTCCAACCCCCTTCAACAGGCCTACGTCATAGGGCCTCTGGTCTATAATGAGACTAGCACCTTTGCCATATCTTCATCAAAATACTCGGGACGTTTTTTGTGCTATCATCATTTTCTGAGGAACCACTCGTTTGATGGCTTCGTACCCAATAAGTAATGCTCATTTCAAAAATGACTTTGTCATCAGATGGATGATCTCTAAACAGATCTTCATCAGTGACGTCAGTTAATCTGTAACCTTCCCGATGGCGATTACTGTGCACCATCGTCTACCTTCATTGTCAGTTCCATCAAGCATAGCTAGCTCTCCTCGCACTATAGCTGCTTGTAATTCTAAGGGAAAACTTGTCCCTCTTCTTCAAGCATAGATATTCTTGGTCTAAATAGAAACTCATCAGGTATTCTCACAGTTCTGCCTACTAGGCCTGGTAACCATGTCAACAGAATGCGCACTCCATCATGAAAATTTCAGGTTCCAACTGAACTGCTTGTATGGTTACTTGCCCTGCAAACGCCATAATAAATTCATTCACGTTTAAATAATGCATTCCTGGTTTTGCACACACTATGGGCCTCATTACAATACCGGCGCTAAACCATGGCGCTATTAGCACCATGGTTGCTGCCGGTATTGTAACGTGTCTGCCATGGTGAAATGGGGAAGTACCACCCCATTCCAAGGTTGGCAAGGCGGTACTTCCCCATGTCACCATGGCCCTTCCCCATTCCCATTTTTGCCCCATAGGGCATAGAGGGAATGGGTAAGGTGGTAATAACGGTACGGCAATTCGCGGTACCGTAATTAGCACCAAGGTCCCTTTGCGGGTCCATTCCTCAATGGCTGGTAAAACCAGCCGATAAGGTCGGGAACCCGGAAAGGGACCTCGTAATCAGGCGCTAAGGGATTACCGGTACCGGTAATCCCTTAGCGCCAGGGCCGTAATGAGGCCCTGTGTCTTCATCAGTAAACGAAATTGTCATTCAACTTGGTCATTAGATCTCAACCTAATATATAGACAGGTGTCTGCCTCGAGTATAGCAATGGCACCGACATGTCACATTCTCCTATAGAGACTGGTAATTCTTCAGTAAAAGGAACTCTGCCTGTAGCTTCTGTGAAACCTTGAGTATTCATGGCATTGCCAGACATTGAAAATGTTCCCTCTCATATACAGGAGTGTGTTGCACCCGCGTCTACTAAAAACAAAAAACTTTCACCTCCTATATTGACGTTTACCCTCGATTCATCATCAGGATTCGGCGTCACGGATAGTATTGAACACATCAAGTCTCCCAGTGAGCTGTCCTATTGTGGATACAGCCTCATTCCTGTACCTGTAAAAGGATTCCCTCCCTCTACAGTGACACCCCCTATCCTAGGAGTCATTAACTGTCCCGTATTTGAGTTTTGCTGTATCTGCATGGGTGAATACTGCGACTGTCCTTGCCGCGGATTCACTGCTGCTTGCTGTGTTTGCAAACCTTGCTGCATTCTCGGCGCTTGTGCCTATTGCACTGTTTGACTCGGAGCAAACCCATCTCTACTCTGCTGTGAATACGCAGGCGGGTTTGAAGTCGCCCCTCTTGAAAACTGACCATTCTGCACAAACCCTTGACTTCTACACACATGAGCAAAATGCCCTGTCATTCCACATGCCCAACAAATAGGAGGCGGAAGTCTCCTATTCTGCCCATCCTGCATCTCTTGATTGTCATTCTGCATATTTTTAAACCTACCTTGATTGCTCTGAAAGTTTCCCTGATGATTCTGCCAATTCCCTTGATTATTTTGAAAATTTCTACCTCAAAATCCTCCTCTTCCTCGTGGAGCAAATCCATTATTTCCCTGATCAAACTGCCTTTGATTATTCATCTGCGGCATGTTAGTTACCTGCTGTAAATTCGATCCTTCTCCACTAGTTATCATTGCCCCTTCAATAGCGTACTTCGATAACTTCTTTTGCACTAACTTTACCTCTTCACCCTTCCTGATGTCTTCTTTCTTGCGATTCTTTTCTTGCAAGAGTCTGCAATAAAGCGCAACGGTCAGCTGAATTTCCGACCACGGTTTTGCTTCCATACCACTAACTTCTTGAGCTGCTTCTGTACCTTGTCTGGCAGCCTTGACAGTAATGTATGGTAGAACACAGGTATAGACGTTCTCCAAGCCTTGCGTGTCTCCAAGGCCATTGCTCTCGGAAATTCTGATGTAAACAGCGGATTATCCCGTCCTGCATTTTTTTCATCATTATAGCTCCCATATCGGAGGTGTCTGGATACAGTACTCTAAGCGATTTCCAGACTGCCGGTCTGCAGTTATTAAACGGTGCTCCATGATGAGCAGTGTTAACCTTAGTCACACCAGGGTATCCTGCTCTGGACCAAACGTCTGTATCCAAGAATGGCATTTAGGAGACCCTTAATGTCCCCTATAGCCAATGTATTTCCTCCTGTCATCTTTTCTAATTCATGTATCCATTTCCCAGCACCAGAAGTTAAACTCAGAAGTTTACACCTTAAGTTATCCTTGTCCATCTGGGGCCAAGGTATATACTGTTATCTGGCTCCCCCTTTCTCTAACAAGGGAAACTGTGAAACCCCAAACTCACTCTCATCTCCCATCGTCTGTCTACTCAAGGCAGGGACAACATTTCGCCCGCCTTCTTCCTGGCAGCGACCTTAATCTGCTCACATAAGGTGGCGATCCCCCTCTCACTGTGGGGTTGCCCTTTAGGTTGGTCTAACTGCTCAATGATTTTGACGCCCGAGGTAAAGGTGCGTCTAAATCTGACCATCTCACTTCTTTATCCATTGAAAAACATCCCTCAGGACCAGACATGTCACCTCTCTCCCCTCCACGGAAGGTGTCTCTATCCTCGTCTGACATTTCCTGTGCCCAACTGGTATAACTCCTTTCCTCGTCATCTCTGTTTAGAGTCAGTCTATCTAAAGACAACTCTTTGGGCCTCATGCTACATGAGGCTCCCTCTGTATCATACAGGTGGGTACTTTCGAGTCGATCATTTTTTCCCTTCCCCTTTAATTCTTTCTGGGCTCTCATGTCATGATAAACTTTATGGATTGCTTCCCCAATACTTCTAGAGTCAAACTTGTCTTCTAGATTTACTCTAGACGGGCCTGGTAATGACTCATACTCCGGGAAGAACTCCTCTAGTCCTCCCATGCTACTTCTGGTTCGGGATTCCTTACTTCCTTCTCCAGGCGATCGAGATTGCGTGCTCTTTGCCTTCTTTTTCGTTCTATGTCATCATCAAGCTCTCTACGCTTTCTTGCTTCGTCTAACTCACCGTCTTCCTCTTTTTTCTTCATATCCCTTCTTTTGTTTACCCTTTGTATTTCCTCATCTTTTTGTCTTTTGTTTCCTCTTATCTCTTAATCTCTGTTCCTCTTCTTCTATTCTCTTCCCTTCTAGCCTTTCCTGCTCATCGATTGCCCTTTGTCTGTTATCTTGTTTTCTTTGTTCCTCTGCTTTTTCCTGCTTCTTCAATTGTTCATCTTGATATAACTGTTCTCGTCTTTGTCTATCTTTCCCTTTCGCCTCTTCTTCTTTAAATCGTTCCTCCCTTTCTTTATCTTTTTTATCTTGATCTTCCCTATGTCTTACGTCCTCAATGCCTTTACCATTGAGTTTGAGCAAAATCTGTCCAGCCATCCATTCGTTCTGTAGAATTGCTAACTCATCAGCTTGATCTTTCTCCCTTCCATCTCTTTATTTCTCTTCCTATATCTAAAGATGTGCTTGCTCCGTCACTTCTCTCCTTATCATGTCTCTCCTTGTCCCTCGGGACCTTAGAGATTACATCTCTCTCAGTATTTTTCTCCTGACCCTCGTCACTGCTTTGAGAAGGCGACTCATATGCCGGACTGCTATACCCTGTTGCTGTCTTAAGCTCCCTCAATGGGTATAACCCATCGTCTTTCTTACTTTCGCCATTTACTTCAGACGGGGCGGGGGAGCAGAGGGCTCCTCACCCCTTCTTTGCATACATTGAGGATCCAATCTATAGGAGGCGGCTCTTCTCTCTCCTCCTGGTACATTTTCCAAAGCTCTAAGCTCGCTAGTCGCTTGTCTAGCTTTTTTCCCATATATGCTGCATGCAAATATGTCATCATATGCTGCAAGACTGCCTTCGATAGTAACCCTCCCTGCGGCCATGGCATAAACATTTTGTCTGCGGTTCCCTTACCCCATTCCGCACTATACTGTCTAAGCTTGGGTGCATGTTTCGGCAATTGCTTCCAGAGATTCACAAGTGGAGTAACATCCTCCATTTTTTGATTCGTCAGTCTTGACTGTCAATATTCGCTTTTACTTGTTCACAGATTTAAAAGGTACGTTTCAGAAAAACACCACAATATGAGCGTGCATCAATCGTCGCAAGCTCCAATCCCTTTAAATCACATGTTGTACTTTAATCTTGCTAGAAAACACCAACTTAATTTTAAACAAAACAACTAAATTTTCCAACCTCGTGTTTCTCCTTTTTTCATCAATCAATTTTTTACTATTATGTCATCCCCAACACATAAAACAAAACAGACAAACAGACATACTCGACCGGTCACATATATTTCTCTTACAATCTTTTCTCTAAGACTTGTCTTGCCCCCTAAATCAATACTCCCATGGAGTTTAAATCAACCTCTTTAAGTTACGTCTTTAACAAACCCGTTTTCTACGTCATCCGCTATGGGATTTTAGGTTCAGATTTCTTCTGTTACGTTCTTTAAAACGCACGCTCAAGGCGTACTCTGTTATCGTGGTCTCTCCTCCTGATACCTCTTAATTAAGAAGATGAGGGGAGCCTATTGCTCAAATGTACATGCAATGCTGGCGCATGCGGTAGTGCAGATGGGCGAAATGGGGTCTCTTCAGCGGGCTGTAGCAGCTCAGGAATTCAGGTGAGGCGATGAAGAATAAGTTCCCACTATTCGAGGAGGGTTGTTCCTTGAAGATAGGACAGTTTCCAAGAGTTGAGAATAGTTCGCTAGTTCGCACTAGCAGGGGAAAGGAGAGGGACCCACAGGGGCACTCGTGCGTAAAAAGGGGTTGGATGCGCTAGGGGCCACAGGTAAGGGCTGTTGTTACTTCCCACCCCTAGGCGCTCTCCGGACCAATCTTCAGCAGTCGAGTCCAATTCGGTTGCAGGTTCAAATGCGACAATTTCTGCTGCTCTGCGGCTTTCAGCGGCGAAGATACAGTGATGATTCCCAAACAGGACAGTGGTGATTTCTCCGCTCCAGGTGGATGGATCAGGCTAGTTTCACTGTAGCAGGTTTCAGGGCTAAGAGGGGCACAAATGCAGCGTACCTGCAAAGTTCGTCACTGCAGCTAGGTGACACAGTAACCGCGTGTACTCCGGTTCGGGCTCTCCCTCTTTACTCCAGACCTGGGAACGCCAAGTGTACCGAGAATAGTTGATCCCACTATTGCAATGGGTCGAAGCGTTTTTTTGCAGACCTTCTAGGACGATCGGATGCAGAGGGGTCCAGTGGGACAACAGTGGGCTCAGGGTGCCAAACCTTCCACCGGGTCACCAGCGGTTCCTCGACTCGGCTTCTTGGTTTCAGGATACTTGGATATATCCTTTGTTCAGTGAGAACTTCAGAGATCGACATGGTATGACTATTTGGGGGCCTCTCTTATCCAAAGTCTCCTTTGTGCCAAAATGAAGGTGATTCAATGGGAGACCTGCTCACATACAGGCACACCATACGTGGACCAATCACGGACCACAGTGGTCCCAGGCATTCACCAAACTCCAGACTCTCTGGCACCCAGGATGTGTATTGGGCTCATACTGCCCAGCCACATCCTGGAGGCACACACACAAGGCATGCAGAAGCCAGTGAAAGCTTGGCGTTTCACGGGAGAATGCATGCCCAAATAAGGACTGACCCGGGTCGACTCAACCTGGGGAAGGTGAAGGGGCAAGATGGCCAAAGGACAGGACAAAGAACCTTGTGGCATGGCCATTTTGGAGCCAGGCCCTCTATTTGTGCCAAAAACAGTTAACGCGGTTAACATGGCAGGAAAGGGTTACAAATATATGAAAAGATAAGCTGCCACCAGTCCTGTCCATAGCACATATGCACTTCTCCTAAAAAATCCTTCAAGAGTATCTAGGGTCTTTGGAAATGACTAGGAGACCCAAGTGCACTGTATGGTAAGATACATTGTGCACTTGCCACATGTTGCAACACTGACAACTAAGTCTCCCAGTACTGACTGTCTTTAAGGGCATGTCAGTTTCCCCATAACAAAGTGAGCAGAAAGCCCAGAGGAGTGCAGAATAAGGCTGTGCTCCTCTGATAAAGTCAGAATATGGGGTTTAAACTAAGCAAAAAGTTGGGGGGGTTCACAAATAGAGGAAAATTACACATGAAATGGAAATCTTTCCTAACAACCGTCAGTAAATATACAACGTCCCAATGGCTATACAAATTATAGGACCCCTAATTACGCAGTCCTCTACGATTGGTTGGCACCTCTAACATTCGTCAGTACTTTTCCACCTATGTTAGCAGCACGCAGGCTGGCCTTTCAGGTGCTGGTGAGCTCGTCTTTAACCATAGCTTCCCACCAATTAGCATATCAATCTATCATCACCTCAGTTTGTACTGTGCTGTGGAGAATTCAGGGTAGTGATGGCCTCGTCCAACTTCATCCTTCCACATGAATGACCATGGAATTGAGCTTCTAGTGTCTTTATAATACTATTTTTTAATAGACCTCTGACGTCTGTCTTGTTTTGTTCATGCCTCTGAACAGGAGTTTTGTTCTTTCACACGATCTGTATCCAATGTTAGTCAATTTCAGCCTGATAAGACCTCAGATTCTTTGCTCATCCAACCTCGCCTTTCCGAGATTCACTTTGCAATTTTGACTTTTTGTTAGCTGCGACACACTAGAAATGAGACCTTCTTTCTAAAGTCCAGCTCTGCTATAATACGTAGTGGAAACATCCTTCCTTTACTTGTCCATTTACATATATATACATTGGCGCTTGTCACAATCTATTCACTGTAAAGCTACCAGCCTCATGATTACTCTGTCTACTTGCGTTTCTTTTGCGTCTGTACACGTGTAAAATGGCTTGATATCTTCATTAGTTTTGTAGCATGTTGCTTCTTCATCTTGATCCCAAGATGTCACTTATCTTTGATTCTTTCTTGATGCTTTATAGAATATCTGCATTCTCTAGTGTTCACATCTTTTCTATGCAACTCTGTGTGATATCACCATTCGTCTTTGCCATTCATTAGCTCTGCTTCTTCCGGAATTTCATTCAAATGGCCATCATATTTTCTTGTATGCATGTACAGTTTTCTCAATGGGAAACTTGCTTCCAGGATACTCCTAGGCATCGGTATACCCAATGGTACTGCACAGTTTTCACACTCTGGCTCCCAACATCTAGGCAATATGGGTAAGGTGGTTCATGTGGGGGTACTTGGCTCCTCCTCTACAGTGCTATATGGCACTGGACGCTCATCTCTCGGTGGGGCAGTCACAACGTACTCAGTGAATGTTTCATTTGACTGGTACGCCACCATTTTGGCTACCGCATCCATGGCTGCGTTCCCCTTTGAGATTTTGTCTGTCCCATGAGTATGGGGGCCACACTTGACGACCG
>CM030325.1:1077511839-1077629128 GCA_002915635.3 Ambystoma mexicanum | reverse complement strand
ATAATCCCATCTAGGAAATACTTCTCTCACTACGAATTTTGCTGCACAGTAGAGTCTGGGTGTGTACACGGACCGGCTTCAATCCATCGCGAAAAGGGACAAATGACTACAATCATGTATCTATGTCCATTGCTTACTTGCAGCATATCGACATAGTCGATATGCAAATGCTGAAAGTGGGCCTTTAGGTCTCGGGATAACTCCTCTAACTGTGCACATTCTGTGCTCAGCGGTGAACTTTTGACAAACAATGCAATTCACTACATAGAATGCAACGTGTTCTAACAAATTTGGTACGAACCAATCCTCTGTAATAGTTGCAGCAAGGTTCTCTCCAGTTGTGTGCACAGGGTAGTGTAGCTGTTCCAGCACCACCATTAATAAGCTACAGGCATCACCGTTTTATCAGTGCTGTCTTGTCACCATAATGCTTCAGAGGGGTTTAAAGAATACCCTCTTCACGTCCATAGATCCTTTTCATCTTGAGGTGCTTCTCCCTGGACCTCTATTAATTGTGTCATGGAAAGATTACTATAGGATTCAGACACTCATCATTACCACCATATTTTCATTTACATTAAGCTTATCAAATAACAATGTTTTCTGAACATGCAGCAAGTTTGGCTTCGTCTGCTGCTTGATTTCCAAGTGATATAAAGTCTGCCTTTTTAGTAAGAGCTGCACATTTAACGACCGCAATGGCTACTGGGAGTTGTAGTGCCTTAATAAGCCTGTCAAATAAAGCAGCATGCTGCACTGGAGTGCCATCCGTTTGGAGGTAGCCCCTCCTTTTCCAACGTGCTAACCCTGTGTGCACTGTACACTGTTATTTCCTGGTTTGCATGATTCTCAAGCGCGACTATCAGCTCCACTAACTCTGGAGCCTGTGCCGAATAGTGGGACGGTAGTCATCACTTACCAATTTCTGAAACTCCCCATTGGCCGTGTGCTTTACCACAGCGGCACCTGTATATCTCTGCCCATCATTTTGATCGATCATTGAAGAACCGTCAATAAAAACAATTTCTCCCTCTGCCAAAGCATTTTATTTTAACCTAGTGATTTCATCATAGAACTCTTCATAGTTCGAACAATCATGTGCATGCTCATCCTCCGCCAGTGGTTCAGCTAAAAACATGGCAGGATTCACTATTCTGCATCAAACATTTTAATCGCTGGATTTGATATGACTACCTCGTAGGCAGAAGCCCTTTGAGAAGTCAACGTCCCTTTTAGTTTGCATGCTCAACAAATAACGTCATAGAGCATCCATCACTATGCTTGTAGCCTTCTCAATGGCGAATGTGGCAGCTGCCAAAGATTGTTCGCACAGAAAATTACCTCTCATTACTGGGTCTAGAATCCCACTGTAATATGCAAGGGGCTTGTACCCCAATGTTTTTCTCTGTGTGAGGACTGCTGTCATAACAGTACCATCCGTATGTGAGAATACAAATAATTCCTCAGCATAATTAGGAATCCTTAAAACTGGAGCTGTGCAGATTGCTTTTTTCAATTCATCAAACCCTTCTTCCATCTCCTCAGTCCAGACAATTTTTTCCTGTGTCGCCTGTGCTTTCTTTAGAGCTTGTAATAAAGGCCTTACATATGAGCTGTAGTCAAAGACCCATGCTCTGACATAGTTACATAGTACCAGAAATCTTTGCATGAGCTTTATCGTGTGTGGCTTTGTGGTTTTCAAGATAGCCTCAGCTCTTTCAGGAGTAACCTTCTTTCCTTCATGTGAAATCAACTGACCTGTATACAATACTTCTTGTTGACAATACTGTAACTTTTCCTTGTCAACTTTATACCCTTTGTCAGCAAGTGTAATCATCAACTGAATAGAATCACGTCTGCACTCTTCCTCTGAAGTGCTGCAAACTAAAATGTCATCTACGTATTGCAATACATTACTTTCTAGATCAATATTGCTCAAATCCATCTGGAGAACTCTATTAAGAATCGAAAGGAGACTCACAATTCCATTGAGGTAATCTCATGCTTTTTAACTTAGTCTGTCTAAAAGTAAACAAAGTTAAATCTTTGCAATGGGATTGAGAAAAATGCATTTTTCAAATCAATCACAGTAAAATATTGTGCTTCAACAGGTATGTTACATAAGATTGTAGCAGGATTAGGAACTAGAGGAAATTCTGCCTCTACTATCTGGTTTATCGGCCTAAGATCTTGAATTAGCCTCCATGACCCCCCTTTTGATTTCTTGATAGAGTACACTGATGTATTACATGGTGACTCTGATGTCACCAAGATACCTCGATCCATCATGGTGGAAATTGTCTTAAAAAAACCTTCATCTGCCTCTCGAGACATGGGATACTGTCGTGCTCGAGGTAAAATTGCAATTGCTCCTGGTTTCAATTTAATCTTCACTTCTCCAACCCCCTTCAACAGACCTACGTCATAGGGGTCTCTGGTCTACAATGAGACTAGCACCTTTGCCATATCTTCATCAAAATACTCGGGACGTTTTTTGTGCTATCATCATTTTCTGAGGAACCACTCGTTTGATGGCTCGTACCCAATAAGTAATGCTCATTTCAAAAATGACTTTGTCATCAGATGGATGATCTCTAAACAGATCTTCATCAGTGACGTCAGTTAATCTGTAACCTTCCCTGATGGCGATTACTGTGCACCATCGTCTACCTTCATTGTCAGTTCCATCAAGCATAGCTAGCTCTCCTCGCACTATAGCTGCTTGTAATTCTAAGGGAAAAACTTGTCCCTCTTCTTCAAGCATAGGTATTCTTGGTCTAAATAGAAACTCATCAGGTATTCTCACAGTTCTGCCTACTAGGCCTGGTAACCATGTCAACAGAATGCGCACTCCATCATGAAAAATTTCAGGTTCCAACTGAACTGCTTGTATGGTTACTTGCCCTGCAAACGCCATAATAAATTCATTCACGTTTAAATAATGCATTCCTGGTTTTGCACACACTATGGGCCTCATTACAATACCGGCGCTAAACCATGGCGCTATTAGCACCATGGTTGCTGCCGGTATTGTAACGTGTCTGCCATGGTGAAATGGGGAAGTACCACCCCATTCCAAGGTTGGCAAGGCGGTACTTCCCCATGTCACCATGGCCCATTCCCATTTTTGCCCCATAGGGCATAATGGGAATGGGTAAGGCGGTAATAACAGTACGGCAATTCGCGGTACCGTAATTAGCACCAAGGTCCCTTTGCGGGTCCATTCCTCAATGGCTGGTAAAACCAGCCGATAAGGTCGGGAACCCGGAAAGGGACCTCGTAATCAGGTGCTAAGGGATTACCGGTACCGGTAATCCCTTAGCGCCAGGGTCGTAATGAGGCCCTGTGTCTTCATCAGTAAACGAAATTGTCATTCAACTTGGTCATTAGATCTCAACCTAATATATAGACAGGTGTCTGCCTTGAGTATAGCAATGCACCGACATGTCACATTCTCCTATAGAGACTGGTAATTCTTCAGTAAAAGAACTCTGCTTGTAGCTTCTGTGAAAACCTTGAGTATTCATGGCATTGCCAGACATTGAAAATGTCCCTCTCATATACATGAGCGTGTTGCACCCGTGTCTACTAAAAACAAAAACATTTCACCTCCTATATTGACGTTTACCCTCGATTCATCATCAGGATTCGGCGTCACGGATAGTATTGAACACATCAAGTCTCCCAGTGAGCTGTCCTATTGTGGATACAGCCTCATTCCTGTACCTGTAAAAGGATTCCCTCCTCTACAGTGACACCCCTATCCTAGGAGTCATTAACTGTCCCGTATTTGAGTTTTGCTGTATCTGCATGGGTGAATACTGCGACTGTCCTTGCCGCGGATTCACTGCTGCTTGCTGTGTTTGCAAACCTTGCTGCATTCTCGGCGCTTGTGCCTGTTGCACTGTTTGACTCGGAGCAAACCCATCTCTACTCTGCTGTGAATACGCAGGCGGGTTTGAAAGTCGCCCCTCTTGAAAACTGACCATTCTGCACAAACCCTTGACTTCTACACACATGAGCAAAATGCCCTGTCATTCCACATGCCAACAAATAGGAGGCGGAAGTCTCCTATTCTGCCCATCCTGCATCTCTTGATTGTCATTCTGCATTATTTTAAACCTACCTTGATTGCTCTGAAAGTTTCCCTGATTATTCTGAAAACCTCTTCCTCAAAATCCTCCCTTCCTCGTGGAGCAAACCCATTATTCCCTGATCAAACTGCCTTTGATTATTCATCTGCGGCATGTTTGTTACCTGCTGTAAATTCGATCCTTCTCCACTAGTTATCATTGCCCCTTCAATAGCGTACTTCGATAACTTCTTTTGCACTAACTTTACCTCTTCACCCTTCCTGATGTCTTCTTTCTTGCGATTCTTTTCTTGCAAGAGTCTGCAATAAAGCGCAACGGTCAGCTGAATTTCCGACCACGGTTTTGCTTCCATACCCACTAACTTCTTGAGCTGCTTCTGTACCTTGTCTGGCAGCCCTTGACGTAATGTATGGTAGAACACAGGTATAGACGTTCTCCAAGCCTTGCATGTCTCCAAGGCCCATTGCTCTCGGAAATTCTGAATGTAAACAAGCGGATTATCCCCGTCCTGCATTTTTTTCATCATTATAGCTCCCATATCGGAGGTGTCTGGATACAGTACTCTAAGCGATTTCCAGACTGCCGGTCTGCAGTTATTAAACGGTGCTCCATCATGAGCAGTGTTAACCTTAGTCACACCAGGGTAACCTGCTCTGGACCAAACGTCATCATCTCTGTATCCAAGAATGGCATTTAGGAGACCCTTAATGTCCCCTATAGCCAATGTATTTCCTTCTGTCATCTTTTCTAATTCATGTATCCATTTCCCAGCACCAGAAGTTAAACTCAGAAGTTTACACCTTAAGTTATCCTTGTCCATCTGGGGCCAAGGTATATACTGTTATCTGGCTCCCCCTTTCTCTAACAAGGGAAACTGTGAAACCCCAAACTCACTCTCATCTCCCATCGTCTGTCTACTCAAGGCAGGGACAACATTTCGCCCCGCCTTCTTCCTGGCAGCGACCTTAATCTGCTCACATAAGGTGGCGATCCCCCTCTCACTGTGGGGTTGCCCTTTAGGTTGGTCTAACTGCATCAATGATTTTGACGCCCGAGGTAAAGGTGCGTCTAAATCTGACCATCTCACTTCTTTATCCATTGAAAAACATCCCTCAGGACCAGACATGTCACCTCTCTCCCCTCCACGGAAGGTGTCTCTATCCTCGTCTGACATTTCCTGTGCCCAACTGGTATAACTCCTTTCCTCGTCATCTCTGTTTAGAGTCAGTCTATCTAAAGACAACTCTTTGGGCCTCATGCTACATGAGGCTCCCTCTGTATCATACAGGTGGGTACTTTCGAGTCGATCATTTTTTCCCTTCCCTTTAATTCTTTCTGGGCTCTCATGTCATGATAAACTTTATGGATTGCTTCCCAATACTTCTAGAGTCAAACTCGTCTTCTAGATTTACTCTAGACGGGCCTGGTAATGGCTCATATTCCGGGAAGAACTCCTCTAGTCCTCCCATGCTACTTCTGGTTCGGGATTCCTTACTTCCTTCTCCAGGCGATCGAGATTGCATGCTCTTTGCCTTCTTTTTCGTTCTATGTCATCATCAAGCTCTCTACGCTTTCTTGCTTCGTCTAACTCCCTGTCTTCCTCTTTTTTCTTCATATCCCTTCTTTCGTTTACCCTTTGTATTTCCTCATCTTTTGTCTTTGTTTCCTCTTATCTCTTAATCTCCGTTCCTCTTCTTCTATTCTCTTCCCTTCTCATCGATTGCCCTTTGTCTGTTATCTTGTTTTCTTTGTTCCTCTGCTTTTCCTGCTTCTTCAATTGTTCATCTTGATATAACTGTTCTCGTCTTTGTCTATCTTTCCCTTTCGCCTCTTCTTCTTTCGATCGTTCCTCCCTTTTATCTTGATCTTCCCTATGTCTTACGTCCTCAATGCCTTTACCATTGAGTTTGAGCAAAATCTGTCCAGCCATCCATTCGTTCTGTAGAATTGCTAACTCATCAGCTTGATCTTTCTCCCTTCCATCTCTTTATTTCTCTTCCTATATCTAAAGATGTGCTTGCTCCGTCACTTCTCTCCTTATCATGTCTCTCCTTGTCCCTCGGGACCTTAGAGATTACATCTCTCTCAGTATTTTTCTCCTGACCCTCGTCACTGCTTTGAGAAGGCGACTCATATGCCGGACTGCTATACCCTGTTGCTGTCTTAAGCTCCCTCAATGGGTATAACCCATCGTCTTTCTTACTTTCGCCATTTACTTCAGACGGGGCGGGGGAGCAGAGGGCTCCTCACCCCCTTCTTTGCATACATTGAGGATCCAATCTATAGGAGGCGGCTCTTCTCTCTCCTCCTGGTACATTTTCCAAAGCTCTAAGCTCGCTAGTCGCTTGTCTAGCTTTTTTCCCATATATGCTGCATGCAAATATGTCATCATATGCTGCAAGACTGCCTTCGATAGTAACCCTCCCTGCGGCCATGGCATAAACATTTTGTCTGCGGTTCCCTTACCCCATTCCGCACTATACTGTCTAAGCTTGGGTGCATGTTTCGGCAATTGCTTCCAGAGATTCACAAGTGGAGTAACATCCTCCATTTTTTGATTCGTCAGTCTTGACTGTCAATATTCGCTTTTACTTGTTCACAGATTTAAAAGGTACGTTTCAGGAAAACACCACAATATGAGCGTGCATCAATCGTCGCAAGCTCCAATCCCTTTAAATCACATGTTGTACTTTAATCTTGCTAGAAAACACCATCAACTTAATTTTAAACAAAACCACTAAATTTTCCAACCTCGTGTTTCTCCTTTTTTCATCAATCAATTTTTTACTATTATGTCATCTCCAACACATAAAAGAAAACAGACAAACAGACATACTCGACCGGTCACATATATTTCTCTTACAATCTTTTCTCTAAGACTTGTCTTGCCCCCTAAATCAATACTCCCATGGAGTTTAAATCAACCTCTTTAAGTTACGTCTTTAACCAAACCCGTTTTCTACGTCATCCGCTATGGGATTTTAGGTTCAGATTTCTTCTGTTACGTTCTTTAAAACGCACGCTCAAGGCGTACTCTGTTATCGTGGTCTCTCCTCACGATACCTCTTAATTAAGAAGATGAGGGGAGCCTATTGCTCAAATGTACATGCAATGCTGGCGCATGCGGTAATGCAGATGGGCAAAATGGGGTCTCTTCAGGGGGCTGTAGCAGCTCAGGAATGCAGGTGAGGCGATGAAGAATAAGTTCCCACTATTCGAGGAGGGTTGTTCCTTGAAGATAGGACAGTTTCCAAGAGTTGAGAATAGTTCGCTAGTTCGCACTAGCAGGGGAAAGGAGAGGGACCCACAGGGGCACTCGTGCGTAAAAAAGGGTTGGATGCGCTAGGGGCCACAGGTAAGGGCTGTTGTTACTTCCCACCCCTAGGCGCTCTCCGGACCAATCTTCAGCAGTCGAGTCCAATTCGGTTGCAGGTTCAAATGCGACAATTTCTGCTGCTCTGCGGATTTCAGCGGCGAAGATACAGTGATGATTCCCAAACAGGACAGTGGTGATTTCTCCGCTCCAGGTGGATGGATCAGGCTAGTTTCACTGTAGCAGGTTGCAGGGCTAAGAGGGGCACAAATGCAGCGTACCTGCAAAGTTCGTCACTGCAGCTAGGTGACACGGTAACCGCGGTGTACTCCGGTTCGGGCTCTCCCTCTTTACTCCAGACCTGGGAACGCCAAGTGTACCGAGAATAGTTGATCCCACTATTGCAATGGGTCGAAGCGTTTTTTGCAGACCTTCTAGGACGATCGGATGCAGAGGGTCCAGTGGGACAACAGTGGGCTCAGGGTGCCAACCTTCCACCGGGTCACCAGCGGTTCCTCGACTCGGCTTCTTGTTTCAGGATACTTGGATATATCCTTTGTTCAGTGAGAACTTCAGAGATCGACATGGTATGACTATTTGGGGGCCTCTCTTATCCAAAGTCTCCTTTGTGCCAAAATGAAGGTGATTCAATGGGAGACCTGCTCACATACAGGCACACCATACGTGGACCAATCACGGACCACAGTGGTCCCAGGCATTCACCAAACTCCAGACTCTCTGGCACCCAGGATGTGTATTGGGCTCATACTGCCCAGCCACATCCTGGAGGCACACACACAAGGCATGCAGAAGCCAGTGAAAGCTTGGCGTTTCACGGGAGAATGCATGCCCAAATAAGGACTGACCCGGGTCGACTCAACCTGGGGAAGGTGAAGGGGCAAGATGGCCAAAGGACAAGACAAAGAACCTTGTGGCATGGCCATTTTGGAGCCAGGCCCTCTATTTGTGCCAAAAACAGTTAACGCGGTTAACATGGCAGGAAAGGGTTACAAATATATGAAAAGATAAGCTGCCACCAGTTCTGTCCATAGCACATATGCACTTCTCCTAAAAAATCCTTCAAGAGTATCTAGGGTCTTTGGAAATGACTAGGAGACCCAAGTGCACTGTATGGTAAGATACATTGTGCACTTGCCACATGTTGCAACACTGACAACTAAGTCTCCCAGTACTGACTGTCTTTAAGGGCATGTCAGTTTCCCCATAACAAAGTGAGCAGAAAGCCCAGAGGAGTGCAGAATAAGGCTGTGCTCCTCTGATAAAGTCAGAATATGGGGTTTAAACTAAGCAAAAAGTTGGGGGGGGTTCACAAATGGAGGGAAAATTACACATGAAATGGAAATCTTTCCTAACAACCGTCAGTAAATATACAACGTCCCAATGGCTATACAAATTATAGGACCCCTAATTACGCAGTCCTCTACGATTGGTTGGCACTCTAACATTCGTCAGTACTTTTCCACCTATGTTAGCAGCACGCAGGCTGGCCTTTCAGGTGCTGGTGAGCTTGTCTTAACCATTGCTTCCCACCAATTAGCATGCTCATCTATCATCACCTCATGCGTTGGTGTGAGAATCTTACTCGTCCAACTTCATCCTTCCACATGAATGACCATGGAATTGAGCTTCTAGTGTCTTTATAATACTATTTTTTAATAGACCTCTGACGTCTGTCTTGTTTTGTTCATGCCCTCTGAACAGGAGTTTTGTTCTTTCACACGATCTGTATCCAATGTTAGTCAATTTCAGCCTGATAAGACCTCAGATTCTTTGCTCATCCAACCTCGCCTTTCCGAGATTCACTTTGCAATTTTGACTTTTTGTTAGCTGCGACACACTAGAAATGAGACCTTCTTTCTAAAGTCCAGCTCTGCTATAATACGTAGTGGAAACATCCTTCCTTTACTTGTCCATTTACATATATATACATTGGCGCTTGTCACAATCTATTCACTGTAAAGCTACCTCATGATTACCTCGACTACTTGCGTTTCTTTTGCATCTGTACACGTATAAAATGACTTGATGTCTCTATCAGTTCCGTAGCATAAGCTTCTTCATCTTGATCCCAGGATGTCACTTATCTTTGATTCTTTCTTGATGCTTTATAGAATATCTGCATTCTCTAGTTTTCACATCTTTTCTATGCATGTCAGCTCAACTCTGTGTGATGTCACCATTCGTCTTTGCCATTCATTAGCTCTGCTGCTTCCGGAATTTCATTCAAATGGCCATCATATTTTCTTGCATGCAGGTACAGTTTTCTCAATGGGGAAACTTGCTTCCAGGATACTCCTAGGCATCGGTATACCCAATGGTACTGCACAGTTTTCACACTCTGGCTCCCAACATCTAGGCAATATGGGTAAGGTGGTTCATGTGGGGGTACTTGGCTCCTCCTCTACAGTGCTATATGGCACTGGACGCTCATCTCTCGGTGGGGCAGTCACAACGTACTCAGTGAATGTTTCATTTGACTGGTACGCCACCATTTTGGCTACCGCATCCATGGCTGCGTTCCCCTTTGAGATTTTGTCTGTCCCATGAGTATGGGGGCCACACTTGACGACCGCCACAATAGATGGCTGTGATAACGCTTCTGTCAGCATCTCTAACAGCACAGGGAGAGGGTGTGCCGATGAGTAGAATCTCGGTCTTACTGGCATTAAGGCAGAGGTCGTTGGCGGCACACCACTCCTGGATAGCAGACAGAGAGTTAGAGATGAGGGAAGGAGAGGAGGAGGCCGAGGGTAGCCTGAAAATGAGCTGGGTATCATCCGCATATATGTTAGAAAGGTGGCAGGAGTCACCGTTTACACCTAACCACATGAATGTGGGGCTTAGAGATGATAATCTCATATGCTGATGACCTTTGCATAGTCAGGGTGGATTTTGACCTCTCTAAAATGGCAAACAAAAATGTTCCACATAAAACGTTACTGAACACCCCATTACGATTGTGGAACTTTTCTCTATAAGGCAGCGGCTGCTAATGCTTGTCCGCATGCAAACTGCCCTTACATCACTGCATCCAAAGTACCACTGTAATAGGCCAATGGCTTATGGCCCATAGTGCTCTTCTGCATCAACACTGCTGTCATAAGTTGACCATCAGAATGTGAAAACAAATAGAATTCCTGTGTGTGGTCCGGGGTAGCCAGTACTGGTGCCAAACTGATAACTTCTTTTAAATCGTCAAACTGTTTGATCATTTCTGTTGTCCATAGTAATTTGTGGTCCATTGTTTTCTGTGCCTCCCCCTTAGGGCTTGCAAAAGAGGCCTTGTGTATGCCACGTAATCAAGGATCCAGGCCCTGCAGTAGTTACACAGGCCCATAAACCTCTTCAACTCCTTAACTGAGGCAGGTCTGGGGTGGCGCGTACCGCTGCTGCCCTATCGGGTAGTATCCTTTTTCCATTCGCTGATATGAACTGCCCCAAATATATTACTTCCTGCTGGAAATATTGTAATTTAGCCTTGTCAACCGTGTACCCCTTACAGGCCAGCAATTGCCGGAGTGCAATGGAGTCCCTCCAGCAATGCTGTTCACTGCCACTACAGGAGATCCTCCATGTACTGGACAATAGTGCTAGGCACCTGAATGTTCCCCAAATCAGCATGCAGTATTCTGTTAAATATACTCTGGCTCTCGCAGTACCCCTGAGGTAAACTAGTATGTTCGAACCGCATCTGGCCCTTTGTAAATGGTGTGAGGTACATCGACTGCATTTTTCAGATCCACTACAGTGAAATATGTGGAGTCTTTGGGGATGCTATATAAAATTGTCACAGGATTCAGAACTGCTGGAAACTCTTTCTGTACCACATCATGTAGGGGGCGCAAGTCCTTGATCATTCTCCAATTGCCCCCCGTTGACTTGTAGACCGGGTATATTGCCGTATTACACAGGGATGTAGATGGCACAATAAGCCCCTGGTCCAGTAGGGCCTGTATTGTTTTTCTAATGCCTTCCTCCTCCTCTCTTGACAGTGGGTATTGTCTTACCATGGGCAGTACCGCACATGGCTTCAGGGTTATAGGCACAGGTGTTACATCTTTCAACAACCCTACAGCATGTGGAGTTGTGCTCCACAACTGCGAGGGCACGTGCTGTAAGTCTTCATCAAAAAATGGGGATGGAGTTACTACTGCCATTAAAGGATACTGCACTCTTCGATACTGTATCATTATGTCACAAGGGATGCAAATCTCCAGTATTATTTTACCCTCCTTGCCATTATTTTTAAACAGTTCGTCATCCGTCACCTCCTTTAGCTGCACTGTTGGGTCTACACAGCACTGTGAGCCACTCACACCCATCCCTGTCAGTTTCCAATAGGACAATCTTTCTGTCCGACACTAACAACCCCTGTAGGTCCAGTGATAGTATCGTTCCTGCCACCACCTTGGGTGACACAGCTGGGCGAAAAATGAAATCAGTGGGCACTCACCAGCATTGCTTGGCACTCTAGGGCACCGCCTTCAAAAGGACTGTGAAACAATAGATAAACATGTCCGGGTCTACGGGAATCCTGCAGACCACCACCTCCCTTGTCATTGTGTGGATAATCAACATCACCCTGACAGCACACATCCCAGGCGTGGAACCCACTACTCCATGATCTGTGAAGGATATGGTCATGTTTAACTTACTGAGCAGGTCCCTAACCAGTAGATTGATAGGGGAACTCTTGGAATATAGTAGGGTTGCCCATATTATCTTCCCTCCCACCTTTACATCCAGCTCCTCAGTGTAGGGAACCTTGGAAATAGCCCCAGAGAATCCCTGTGCGTCAAGATATTTTCCTGATATTGGAAAGCTTCCTTCCTTGAAACATGATTTAGTTGCACCAGAGTCCACCATAAACAGGAGTTGCGTATTACCTATCTCCGCCCCCACCAATGGATCCTCTTCAGGGTGGATAGTCGTCAAACAGGACCGGACACGCGAGTGCTCTCTGTACGCTGCCCTAATCGGTATACGTGCTCGTTCTAGGGAACGGGAAGGGGCTACCTCCTACTACCGCTGCTCCCCCAAACAGAGCGGCCGCCCAACCTGGTGCCCTGATTACCGGGGCAATACTTCCCTGCTGTTGCTGCAATGGGTGTCCCAGTTGTGTGTCCGGTACTTGGGTTTGCTGGTTATAAGTTTGGTATTGCCCCCAAGGAAATTCCTGGTTCTGGTAACCTTGACCCTGTTGCTGGTACCCTAATCCTTGAAGTCATTGGGGCCCTTGGCCCAGCTGCTAGAGTCCATAATTATACCCCACCGCAGACCTGCTCTAGCACTGCCTTGCAAAATGCCTCCACCATAAACGCTTCCAACATTGAGACTGTCCAAACCCCCCTCCCATAGGTTCGAACCCTCCTCCCCTTGCTCCTCGAAATCCCCCTCTTCCTCACTGTGGCCCTCCTTGCTGCCACTGTGAGCCGGTGTACTGCTGATTCTTGCCCCACTGTCCTTGTCCTTGTCCTCCTTCCACCCAGAGCGCTGCAATAGTGGCACTCACAACTTGCTGTGTGCTCTCTGTTCCATTCACCTGTACTGGCGTTGGTACGGGCACCTGAACTGCCACTTTGCCAATTATTTCTCTACTAACTTTGCTTCGTCCCCCTGACGCCTTTGCGCTGTTTCCCTCTCCCGCTCCTTAATCCTTTTACAATGGCGCGCAATTATTTTATGATTTTTTATTTATTTTTTATTGTGCATTTAGTCACAATAAAACATGTTTTAATGCATTTGGTTGAATTAAACCTTTACAATTTTAGAAAAATAAAAGACACTTTCAATTGCATCAACTAGTTAAGATAAAATCGCAAAAGACATCATAGAAATGACAAAATGAAAAGGCAGGTAAAGAAAAAAAGAGAAAGACAAAACTCAAAATATTCACCCAAAGAATCAATGCAGCATTCAAAAATAATACAAATTAGAATATAGCAAATGAAACATATAAATCACCACAAGATAAATGAGAAAAAATAGGAGGGACAGGATATCATAACATATAAAACATGTGATACATTGATCCTGTTTCAACAGTACTTACTAGCAAAATAAGAAAATAAAAACTTCATGGTCTAAATCCCTGTCATGTTCGCGCTGCTGGCGCACGCATTGGCAGCCATCATGGACCACTCGGTACTCGTTTATCCTCCTAATCCTCTTTGAACAACTCCTATTCACGCCTTGGTCTTTTATTTCCATTTGCTCAACTTTGGTTCTTTCTTGTTTTATTCAATTAACTACATTTCCCATAATGCACCTGGCTACAGTCCTCAATTCCTGGCTATTCTCATTCCTCGTTTTTGGGACCACAATCCCCAGAAGCCCTAGCGGCCAGTGCTGCTTCCACCTGCTCAGGACCAGAGAGGGAGGAGGCAGATTGTCTTCAGGTGTGCTGCTCCAGGTGCTGTCAATTAGCCTGCCTCAGCTGCCTACAGGAGCACAGTGTCTTGCATCCTGAGATCTCCCCGCTCCTGTTTGCCTTGACCCTTTACTTTGTATGCTGTTCCTGTTGCTGCATTACCCTGTTTTGATCCAGTGCCCTTTCCATGCTCCCTGCCTTGCAGCCGATCACGCTCCGCTGCCTTCTACCTACAGCCTTTGTCCTCTGGGCTTCCTGCCTTGCGGCCTATTAGAGTCCTCTGCAGCCCTCTACAGTCAGCGGCCCTGGTCCTCTGGGCTCACTCCCTGCTGCCCTGCTCTTCTAGGCTCCTTGCCTTGCAGCCTGCCTCACTCCGGCTGCCTACAGTCCTTGTCCTCTGGGCTCCCTGCCCTGCAGCCTGCCTCACTCCGGCTGCCTACAGTCCTTGTCCTCTGTTATAGCAATCTGTGCAGAAGGCTGGAGTTTCCTAAGGTTCGTGGAACACTCTTTCCCTTTTCAGCATACACCCCAAGAGGGAATCCAGTTTGTTTGTACCTTTGTATCGTTTGCCCCTTTTGGCTCACAGCTACAGTTTCCTACTCTTCTTTCTTGTTGAACTTCCTGCTGTGTGTGCTTATCTGCTACCTTAATTCAGCACAGCCACCCAAACCCTACCTGGGTACCCTGTGCCACTCTTGACAGAGTGTCATTCCTGACAATCCCCAAACTCTTCCCCCGGGCACTGGAGCAAATCTCTCCTAATGACCTGTCACATCGGAATATCTATAAAGTAAGACTTTCAATAAAGCCTGACAAAGCCAGACCCTCTTGTACATTCTGGACACTGAGGCATCATGTCCATACCATATCCTCACTGCATAGTTGAGGGTTTAGTTGTAGGCCCGACAGAAATGTAGCCCTTGTTAGTTTTAGTGCATCACACTCCAAGACTAAATATCGAACCGACTCGGATTTCACCACACAGAACCTACAGCCCACTGCATCATTCATAATTAGATTCCTCCTGAGTTGGATTTCCTTGGTGGTTTGGAGGTTCCAGCGTACCCTGAGTAGTAGCCCACGATAATACAGATTCAGAAATTGGAGCAGAATGTTAGATGGGAATCCACGGATTCTATGCTCAGGTACAAGATGGCCCAAAGATGCATATGAATGGAAAGCATTGGTAGTCTGAATACAACCAGCATCGAGCAAGGCCCTTTTAACCTTCAGGGGATTGGAGACCAAAGTCTCCAAGTTGGTGCCAATATTATCTAAAATCGATTCACATTTAACCCTAAGAGCAGTTAGATCTGCAGAGAAATTCATTTTCACCCATCCGGTGGTACAAAGAATCGGGAGAGGGGCAATAATTTTCGCAAATATGGTTAAAAGACACCATTGCACCCTTGACCAAATTGAAGATACACATAATTCAAATTTTAGTGCCGAGGATCTGTCTCCACATTCTGCCCTCAATTTTATCCAGTATTTTCTGCACTCTTTCAGATATTAGTTCAAGGCCATATGTTAGTTTTGGCCCTATCTTCCCTTCGAAGAATGTTAAAGCTGGTTTCAACGAGAATCTACCAAAATTACGGTCTATTTTTATAATATGAGAATCTAGGAGCTTTGCCTTATGTAACAATGCTTCAAAGGCCATTTTAGTACCTTTTATATGCTCCAAAATTAAAGCCCAGATATCTTACGCTCTCAGATAACTTCATAGTCGTGCCTTCAATGTACCCTTCGGGGCCGGTGGTCTACACCCTCGCTTTTCTGAATGAAAGGATTTTCGTTTTGTTGGGATAAATAATAAACTCATTTTCTTTGCATATCCCTCGAATTTATTTAAGAGCTTCTGCAGCCCGACCCTAGTTAGGTCAAAGATCAGAATATCGTCAGCATATGCAAGCCAAATAATGTTTTGCCACCCAACTTTAGGAGCAATAAACCCTTCTTTGGCTAGGGTAAGCGCAACATCTGACATATATTGGTTGAAAAGCCAGGGGCCAGAAAGCATCCCTGTCTGACCCCCCGGTAAGATCTAATTCTCTGAGAGACATCCCCTTTTGACTGAGATGAACTTGTATCCCACAATTCTCATAGACTCCCATGATTAGCCTCAACAGCCGCCCGGAATACTGCAAGTGGCCAGTTTTGCCCAGAGTTTACCATGGTCTATGTAATCAAAGGCCGCTGTTAGATCGATCGAGGCCATATAAGTACAGCCCTTCGGCCTCCTCCATGCTTCTTCCTGAATGCACTTGAGAGCAAGCCCAGTGATATTGGTCGAATGCCCCTTCGAAAAAACTGTCTGAAATCGATCAAGAGAGTGATCCGCTTTTGCCCATTCTTCTAAGTGAGAAAGCAGAAACGCTGAGAAGATTTTACAATCAGCGTCAATAAGTGAGATAGGCCGATAGTTCGTAGGGTCGGCCCTACTTCCACCCTTATAGATGGGTATCACATGGGCCGTGGTCCAAGACTGTGGTGTTACCCCAGTGCCCAAAATATTCTTAAATTCCAGGTATAGTAGGCTTGCCCAGATGTTTTTATCGGCGTTGAAGGTAGTATTTGTAAGTTTATTTGGACCCGGAGCTCTAGAGTTTTTACATTTAGATATCAGGGAGTAGATGGTACTGATATCTAATGGGGGATCCCAAATAGTACAATCCAAAGAGCCAGTTGTAAGAGGAGGATTAATCGTAGGTGGCCCAAACCTTTCCTCAAAGAACTCAACCCATTCCAGCTTAGAGATAGTATTTAGCTGGGAAACTATATAATGTGGATCCTGTCCATTGATAAGGTGCCAGAAGGCACTGACTTGTGAGTTAATCAGTATACCCAGTGTAGAGGAGGAGCCAAGTACCGCCCCCACTCCAGTTACCCCTCTCCCACTACCTATTGATTTCATACCAAAGTATGTGAGGAACGGTGAACAGTTAAATCAGCAGAGAGCAGCATATGGGCTCTGTCCAGTACCTATCAGAATGACAGAGCCTATTAATATAGCAACACCTAAGAGAACCTGGACAGTAAGATACCCATTAAGGAAACCATATTGGCATTTGAGACAATATGATGTCCATTTGAATGAAATACCTGAAGAAGCAAAGAAGATAATAAAGGAAGATGAATGGTGACGTCATAAGAAACCGAACTGACGCCCATATAAGAGATATAGTGACCAGAGAATGCTGACAAGTGATGAAACACTAAGAATGTACCGAGGATAAGTGACATCTTGGGCTCAAGGTGAAGAAACTTATGCCACAGACATGATGAAGATATTTAGTTAGTTTAAACGTGTACAGATGCAGCAAGTAACCGCAAGACGCAAAGAACTCATGAAGCTAGCTAACTGCTTTAATAGTTATAGTGCGGCAAGCACCAATATATACACATATATACCTCAAGAGCACTTTATGTATGAATGGAAAGTTTCCACTATGCATATAAGCAGAATTGAACAAGAGTCAGAAGGTCTCAATTAAGTGTGTCGCAGTAAGAAAGCAAGTGAATTAACGGAATGAAGCTCAGCGAAGGTTGGCCGTGCCAGAAAAGCCAATGTCTTATCAGGCTGGAATGGGCTGACATTGGATACAATTAAGGAGAAAAGAACAGAGGATCCTGTTCAGAAGGTTCAATATAAACAACAGACGTTAGAGGGCTGGTAGAATTAAATCAAATACACAAAAAGGCTCAATTGTGTGGTGTCCAGTCACGTGATGGAAGCAAGCTGGAAGGGTGAGATCTTCACACCTACGCATGGAAGCCAGCCGTACCCATACTCCTTAAAAATTCTCAGAGCTCAGTACAGATTCAAGGCCAAACTTCAAAGTACTAATTGACGCATGACCATTGAGGTGATGATTGATGGATGATTAATTGGTGGGAAGCGGGTGCCGAGACAAGCTCATCTGCACCTAGCTGTTCTTTCTGCGTGCTGCTAGATGTAGGTGGAAAAAGTACGAATGGGGTTGAAGCCAACCAATTATAGTGGACCGTGTAATTAAGGGTCCTATAGAGTGTAGAGCCAATGGGACGTCGTACTTTTAGTGATGTTCATAGTGGCCATTTTGAAGGGAGGGCTTAGTTGCCCCACCTGATGTTAAGTGCCCAATCCCCTCTCCCTGTTACCATATACAGATATAGTACCTATGTTAAGTTACCTTCCTAGAACCAATCCCATCATGTGTTAGGTTTTTAAGTTTGCCACATAGGATGACGTTAGTGCATGCACAGGTCATACGTCAGTGATGACGATTTTTGGCTATAAGAACTTTTTTCTTAAAGTCAAGAGAGTGAGAAGATCGAGCGACTGCTGATGTTTGTTGTACTCCCCGGTTTATAAGCTTGTCATTAAAACAGAGTCACTTTGCCAAACTATTCAGTTGTCTTAATTATTGATGCATGAGTAAGAATCTGCATCCCCATCTATCTCAAGGGTAATGCTACTCATCTTAAAGAGCTGTTTAGCAAACATCCAGTTCACCAGCATTGTTTCAGCGTCCTGTAGCAGTAGAGTGTTTTTTACTGACTTGCAATAGTTTTTATAATGCTTAGCTTTTCTGACAAGCTCGCCGGATCACTCTAATTTCCCTCATCGTGGTTCTTTTCGTTGTGGCCAAGTCCCCATAAGAATGGGTACCACTCCCTCGATTACCAACTCTAGTGCGGATACCCGAAACTAGAAAATCAATAAATCCCTGGAACCCAGTTACATTGAAATTCTTAATTTTCCAGTCGAGGGTAGATACATTCAAATTATCCCTCAGATTCCGATTCAATGTACACATATTAATATCAGTCTATCTAACTGAGTTACCTGCCACACTAGCGACAACCTGTGACTGGAGACGAAATTCTCTCAGATTTAATACAAAATTGAAGGTAGCCCTTAATATACAGTGATCACTCCAATCATTCTTGGACACATTACATGACACACAGCAATTCATAAGGATATGATCCAAATAAATGTAAACCAACAGGGAAGAACTATTTCCCCTATGCCAGGTATGCCAATCCGAGTCCTTAGATGTTTAATACGTTTTCCCCCACAAGTGGCTGTAGGCCCAGACACTCCATACCAAATTTTCCCCAGGTGACGCTTCCCAATATAGCCAACTTGCTCCAAATAGAGCTCATCCAAATCCCATTGAGAAGTATGGGAACCACAGTCAGCATTAGAATCTCCCACAACTACAACCCTCCCATTCAAAAACCTCCTGGACCACTCGTCAATAACCTGACACACTTTCTCTACACAGGCACACAGGCATCAACCAGTGAGATTCCTTTATGCCAATAGATATTAATAATCAGAATCTTCACAGAACCATCCCGGGAGATAATGTCCACTCCAAGTATAACAAAGGGTACATTTTCAATAATTGCCCCACTAAGGCCCAAAGTGGGTTCTACTGCAATAAGTAAGCCACACTGTGTTATGAAGGAGGCGCACACACTTCTGGATATAAAATATGGGTTCTTTGTTGAAGAATAGTGCTGACAACCCCAAGCCAGGGAACAGCTCAAAATCCACTTCAAGTGCAGAATCCCCAAGGCCAGTCCATTCTGGAAGCTCTCTGAACTGAGATTCCACAATACTTGGCAACAGTAGTTAGATAACACATGATCATTCCAGTAAAATGAATGACTGCAGTACTAACCATAAACCTACTGTAAACACGATACACACACCTAACACCTCCCTTCCTTCTAACACACAAGGAGAAAGGAACCTACAACAGATACACCCGCATCATACCCCTCTGGGAACATAAGGTCCACTGACAGATTTAAGCACTGCCACTCTTTCCTTATTCCACACACCACCACCCTTGACCAACACCGAAGATCCTAAATCTTTCATTACCTCTTTGGCATCAGAAAACACTGAACGCACCCTTCCGCACCTTACTGGGTAACTTCATCTTCACCCAGTCACCACCTTTCACACTCAACTCACTACAACAATGTTTGTCATACCGTTCCTTGGCTCTGATACTACTCTCTCTCACCTTCTCTCTCATGCATCCAATATTCACCGCCACCATCCTGGACTTCCCCATCCACCCAGGACACAAATGTGAATTTGGCCTCCTGCCTCGCAACACCTCAAACGGAGAAACACCCATGATACTGTGTGGCGCCAACCTATACTGGAACGTCCTCTCCATTACAGACCGGATCCAATCGCCTTCGATACCCACAGCAATCCTTATCACCTCCATTAACGTCCTATTAAAGCATTCCACGGCCCCATTTATTTGGGGATGATAAAGTGCCATGGTGACCTGCTCAATCCGCTACTTATCCAGAAAATGTTTGAACTCCTTGGAAACCAACTGCAAACCATTATCTGATAAGAATTTCTAAGGAAACCCCTCTCTCCAAAACAGGTGTTCCAAAAACGTAATTATGCTTCCACTGGAAATATATCTTTCAACACACAGACCTCTGGCCACTTCGATAACAAATCCATCACCACCAATAAATATGTGTCTCCAGACCCTCGAATATTGAAGGGACCTAGAAGATCTAAAGCTACTTCATCCCAAGGAACCCTAGGTACACTCCTCCCCACCATGGGAACTTTTTGCACTACCAGCCCCTTATCACCTTCCACACATTCACTACATGAAGACACCTGTTCCTCGACATCTCTGTCCACACCAGGCCACCAAATCTCTGCCCTAACCAACCCTTTTGTCCTGGCAACACCTAAGTGGCCTACATGCGCTAAATCTACCACTGCCTTTCACATCTTAACAGGCACAACTAACTGATGACCCCTACATAAATACTCTCCTTGCACACACAATTCACTCTTTACCTTGCCATACCCATCCATGAAACCCTCCTCCAATTTGGCCTTGCCATCAGCAACCAACTTCATGGCATGCTGATAAGAGGCATCCTCTCTGCAAGCTGCATCCCATTCCTCTTTCCTCAAGCCATTTTGCACCTGAAAAATGTCACCAATCTCATCAACATCCCGCACAACTTGTCCCAAATCCTCCACACTCTTCTCCACTGACCTAGAGAGAGCATCCGCCACGACATTTCTCTTACCCTGAACATGAAGCACAGAAAACTGTAACCCTTGTAATGCACTCACCCACTTCATGATCCTTCTCGAAACTCCTTCTAAGCCTCCTTTCGAAAAGATACTAACGGTTTGTGATCCGTGCAAATGGTGAACTGCCTACCCACAAATATCTCCTAAACTTCTCCACACACCATACACACGCCAAAGCCTCCTTCTCCACCACCGAGTATCTACACCTGGGGTGCACAACATACGGCCCGCGGGCCAAATGCGGCCCTCCATCGCATGCTATGCGGCCCACCAAGAGTGTTTACTTTTGTAATGATATGCGGCCCACTTCAAGCAGTTGGCCGCATTCCATTACATAGTGTTTGGTTGAGGGGTGGGGGTCATGGAGCATAGTGTCACTCGAGAGTGAACCCAATAATAAAGGTAAAACAGGCACAATTAGGAGATGTACATCCTTTGCTTTTTGTGGAAACCTGACTCAATGAAGGCCTAACACCTCTTTGCCAACCCAAACAGTAAAGTATAGCAGTCCAAAATAACGGAATGTCCAATCAAGGGTCAATAAAATATATATACTTTAATTATACAAACGATATGCAATAACTAAATATAAATTAATAACAATGGAAAATGTGTACTATAAAATGTAAGTTTGAAATAAAAATAAACAGTTACACCTCAAAAACGTATTCTTTTTCCATGTGTTCAATGAAAAAGGGGGGGGTGAAAAAGCTTCCTGCCACGCCCCGCCCCGCCCGCCCGCTTACCGTCCCACCCACATTTACTTTTCGGCCCACTATAGGCTTCACGTAAGGTACTTTCGGCCCTCTGTCAAAATCAGTTGTGCACCCCTGATCTACACTCAGCATCCTTCAAAGTCCTGGAAGCAAATGCCACAGTCTGTAAGACTCCTCCATCCTGCTGTATCAAAACTGCACCCAAACCATAATCACTAGCGTCCACAAAAATCAACGTATGCTTACCCTCTTCAAACAATTTAAAAATGGGTGCATTTGAAATCGCCTTCCTGACATCCTCAAACTCTCTTCCACATGACTGATCCCACTTGAACACTGCCCCCTTCCGGATAAGTTTCCTCATCGCTCTCTTTCTGTCCGAAAGACCTCTCACAAACTTCCCATAGAATTCCACCAATCCTAAAAATGATAACACGTCACCTTTACACTTAGGAATTGACATAGACCTAATTGCCTCCACAGCCTCCTCTTTCGGTTTGACCCCCTCACCCGAAACCTCATGACCCAAGTACACCACTCTGTCCGCCTTGAACATACATTTTTCCATTGCCACAGTCAAACCTGCCTCAGGTAAAATCATCATCACTCTCTTAAGTCTCTCATCATGCTCATTTTCACTGCCTCCACACACCAAAACATCGTCCTGATAGAACATCACACCTCTCTCGCCACCTAACAACTTATGCATGATACTTTGAAATACACTGGCAGCAGGCACCAACCCAAACGGCAAACTCCTACAACGAAACAAACCAATGGGAGTAATAAACGCTGTAAGATCCCTTGACTCTTCGTGTAACTCAATTTGGTGGTATGCTGATTTCAAATCAAAAATAGAGAACACCTTAGCTCCTGCTACACCAGCCAGCAAATCGTCTATGTGAGACAACGGAAACTTGCCCGCCACAATCATACTATTAAGATGTCGCAAATCAATGCATAACCTGATCTTGCCATTGGACTTTCTAACAATAGGGCTAACCCACTCTGAAGATTGTATCCTCTCAATCACCCCGTCAATCTCCATCTTTAACAATTCTTTCTCAACATCTTCCTTCAGAGCCAAAGGCACTGTGCGTAACTTCGCTACCTTGGGTTCATAACCCTTCCTCAAACGAATTTTATGTACGAAGCCCTTCAAACACCCAAGTTTGTCACTCGCGAAGTCCTCAACCTTCTGCACCGCCTGTACTTGATCAGGATGACCCGCTTCCAGTTTGATTTTTAACTCAGCCTGATTATACCACGAAAGCAGTTCTCCACCCCTATTTGCCACGTAAATGGTACTCGCAGACTTCCTCCCTTTGAATTGTATCTCACCCTCAAAGCTTCCCAAACTGTCTATTGGCACATTCCCATACGCACTCACTCACACATCATTCTCCTTCATGGTGCAACATTGAAACTTTTCCTTCCATACCTGCACACTAATTAAGGTATAATCCGCCCCACTGTCAATTGGCATCAACACTGGTATACCCCGAATCAAGATCTGCGCAAATGGTTTTGCTTTCTTTACTTTCCCTGCAACTGCATACACCGAATTCACAACCTCCTTCTCAACCTCACGATAGTCATCATAACCATAACTGGCACTGACTTCATTAGCCTGTGCCCCACCATCACCAAAATTACTACAGAACCTCGCAAGATGCCCTTTCCTACCACACTCTCTGCATACAATGTGAATAGCCAAACAATCTTTATCAAAGACTAGATCTGATGAGCTCCCACATCTGTAGCATCTCCGAACATATGACACACTATTGTCTCTCATGGACCAAAAATCTCTCACAGGAGGCCTAACTTCTTTCGACGGCATCCACTGTCGGTGTTAGGCAGAAACCTGTGCAGTTCCCTCTGGGACCACTGCAAAAGATTTAGGACTACAGGTGTTTGGCAGTAAACCCACTTGGTAGCAGTCTGTACCACACAGATTCTCTTGGTAGCTGTGGCTGAGCAGTCAGGCTTCCCTCAAGAAGAGTTAGGCAGTTAGGCAGTATGCAAAGTATACACAATAGGCACTCAGATACAATAGCACAAGCAAACACGGACTAGAGCTTTGGTATCAAATTATACAATTATTTATTTAAAAACACACTTATTGAAACACTCCAGCACTATTATTGTAAATCACTCTAAACACAATTACTATTATTTTTATATACACCCCTTATTCCTTATCAGACAAATCTTAGTTAACACCACTTATTTCCATACAGAGGTGAGCGCTTAACTATATATGGAACTCCAATAAGTTAACGAAAAAGGGAGGGAAAAAGGCAGAATGTAGAAAAATACACCACACTAATACTTAGGAACTCTTAAGCAAGGCAGGAAAGTCAAATGTTACTTGTGAGCCAAAGTCCATAGGCCGGGCCCACTCTTGGAGAGAGCAGGGCACAAATGCACCCAAGATCACACAATGACAACAGGCTTAAAAAGTCTTGCAGGGAGTTCGGAAAGGTTTTAGTAAGGCTCAGAAAAGTTTAGCCAGGGTGTCCCAGGCTAACCCAGGGTCGAAAGCCGGGGGCTAAATCTACCCCGTACAGTTGGTTGCAAGGGAAGCCAGGCGGAACACGGTACCTTATGTGGAAAGGATCCTCCAGCGGGGCAGTTGTTCCTGGCAGCGGGTGCAAGTCGCGGCGTCGTCCAGAGGAAGAGAAGATCTCGACGTGGAGGAAAGATGACGGTCGTTGCACTGCCAGGGAAGAGACCAGCCGCAGAGTTTTCCGGTTAAAGGTACTACCCTTTGGTTCGCGGTAGTAGTAAAACGTGGTATCCCGGTTGCCAGGGTGCTTGGCACAGGCAAGGCGGCCACGAGATGTCCCAGGAAGCGAAAAAGGAAGCAGACTGGTTATCCCCACCAGTCGAAGGAAGACGCCTCTCCAGGCTGGAGATCTCCTCTGTCATTGGGAAAAGTGGTGAGACGGTTCAGCAGGGCTCCACCGGTGGTGTCGTCGTAGCAGGTCGGCTCAGTTTCTCCCTCGTCGGATTCTTAGGTCCTGTGGCGACTTCTGAAGTTCCAGTCCCCAAAGCCCTGCTTTTATGCAGAAAACCCACATTCACTCAGCCTAGCTGTCACTCAAACATGCTAAGTGGTGAGCCGGCCGGCTCACCACTTGGGCCAATCAGGATGGAGTGCGACTTGAGTTGCCTAGGCAACTCAGTCCAGGGTGCCTAAATCCCCCTCCACCCCTCCTAAGTACCCCAGACAGAGTGGCACCACTTTGGAGGGCTTCTGTGGAGAAGCCCGCCAAAAAGTGGAACAAAGGGCTCAACTTGGGTTGGAGTCACAGAAGCGAGCACAAACGCCATTTTAAAACTGAGTTCTGGCAAAAAATACCAACCGGAGAATTAATATTAAATAAATAAACCGGCGGTATGTTCGAGGCTATAGGAATTAAATAATTAAAGTTGGTAGCCTCGAACAATGGGAAATCCCATAGGGTTATATTTGCGGTCGAATATAAAAAGTAGTATCCATTGCCACCAGCCAAAACTCGATCAGGGGGGACGGAGACGTGCCCCCTCGACTAACAGACCCCAGGGCAATCAAATTACCCCGGCCAGTACGTCCACAATATGATGGTTTGTACTGGTTCTGTTCAAAATTTTAGACTAGTAAAGTCAATGGTGACTTTACATGCCCTGGGAGACAGTAGTCAATCCCAGGGTATGGAGTCTATACTGGGGGATCACTATGACACCCCTGTGTTACTGCACTGAGGGTGCTGTGTAACACACATCACAAAAACACATGAAGCCCTATGGAGTAAAAGACCCCATAGCCCATTAAACACATCTAGAATCAAAGAGATACACTCAAATCATGTCCAAGAGTGAGGGTAAAAGAGTCTCACTCTTGGCAGGAGAAAAAAATAAACCCCAAAAATCCAGCAAAGCTGCTGGGGGACTCACTAGGTTAGGAAATTCAGCCTAAACAGAGAATTCTCCCTAACAGTCGCCCCCCCCCCACCTTTGCTGGCAAAGGATCTGTAATTGCTGTGATCCTCCAACCTTCTGTCAGACCTTTTAACCCCACTGTTCAACAGTTGTATGTGCAGAGCCTTGGTCACCTTATGAATCGCTCCTTCTTCTACCTTCCCCTTGTCCACTTGCATATCACAAGCCCTGTCCACTTGAAGCATTTTAATACACCTCTCTGTGTGCTCCACAGTCTTGGCTATCTGGATAGCTCAATCCAACATGGGGTTGCATTCCTTCCACAGCTCTTTTCTGATGTTGTCGTTAGCACACTTTATCATGAGTTGGTCCCTCAAATGCTTGTCATGGCAGTGCGTAAACCTGCACTTAACAGCAAGACCTATCGGGGCTGTGTGTCATGGCCATGGGCCCCAGAACACAAAAACCACACCATCTAGTGACAGGGGCAATGGGTCACCTGACTCACTTATGTCCCCTTGGGACTCATAAACACAGGGGCCCTGGCTGGACTCAGTCCTGGCGCCTTTGGCTCATGTAGAGATGTGAGCAGGAACACTTTATTTCAGTGTAGGAGTGCTTTTATTTTACTTCAGTGCATACTTTATTTCAGTGGCGGTGTGCTTTTATTTTACTCAGTGCTGGAGTGCTTTTATTTTACAAGAACTTTCCAGGTGCTGAAAGCCTTTATTCCAGAGAACATCCCCATGTGCTGACTCATCGTGCGTGGCTCCCTAGGGCTGGTCTCCAGGTGCTGATTCATCGGGTGTGGCAGGGCGTGGCAACAGGCAGGCCAGAGCTACTGGGCGTGGCTGGGGACAAGACTATATAAACCCACTGATCCCTCAAGTAAACGCTTCGCATTACTTTGCACATCCGTGCAATGTGGCACTCACCGCCACCTGGACCAGCTACTTACCTCGTGATACTGCAACAACAGCATCCATACCTGGACCCTGGCTCGCATCTCACAGCAACACTCCATCTTCTTGGCAGATCCCGAATCCACACCGCAGCACCTGCTCTCTCAGTCCCACAAAGCCGAAGTCCTGAAACGAGAAAAGAAGACAAGACAAGGTTAGAACTTCCGAAAACACCCAACCCAGGGTCACGCCGCATTTAAAACCCAACACGCACCCTAAGGCACCATTAAAGGCTACTTACCAGCTGTCGGACCATCTCAGCCCCACTCCTCCATACCGCCGGCTCCGCTTCTTCTACCACAGCTACCGCCGGCACAGCTACACCACCTGCAAGGGGAGAGAGCAGAGAAAAGAGACATTACATACAAAGGACAGAGAACGAACTTTACAAATACAATTACAACAGTCGGAAGACAAGCGGGCAAGTGGAAACAAGGGAAGCACTTACCTACAAGAGAAGTGTACTAGTCGCAGCTGGCCTGGACTTCCACGACAAGGGACTAGTGAAGGAACTCGGTTCCCTTCAACAAGCGCCCCTGCCAGAAGCAGCAGGACGAAGAGCTCATCATCATCATTCAGCAGGAACCGCACTGCTCATCACCGCAGTTCCCCACACAGATGCAGAGGGAGGAACAGACAAGAGGAGTTTCATCCCTGAGAGGGCTGCGACCATGACCCAACGCCTCCGCAGAGACCAGGTGAGCGAAACACTGTGATAAAATCTTCTATGCTCTCCTCTGTCTTCTGTTCCCGAGTGGCAAATCTGGATCTCTCCAATATAATATTCACCTCAACCTGGTAGTGTTTATCTAGTTTAGCCAATGTCCTTTCATAGGGGCCGACGTCCCCCAGGTCTGTGGGCTCTGGTAATTTCCTTAATACGTCTTGGCCAGCAGGACCTAAACAATGAAAGAGCAGGGCGTCCTTTCTTTCATTGGCATAGTTCGCCCCAAACATGGCAAGAGCATATTTTACAAAACCTTCCCTCCATTCTGCCCATCTCACTCTGGGCTCACCAGCATTCGCCATAAAGAACACGGGTGCTGATATATTCGCCATGTCTCTTTCAATGAACTCTGTGTTCTCCTGCCCGTCACACCAGAGATCCACCACTCACTTGGTAGACAATTCAGTCACTCTGGCATGTCCCCAGTGAAACATGACTCAAAATCCACTGTCTCAAATCCCGCTCCGTACACTGTGAGGTCAAGATTCCTTAATGCATACACCCACTGAAATGCTGGCTAGGTAAATCTCACAATGATGGCATGCATGAACAATGTCTGCCACTGTACTAAATTGTCCCATTGCACTCACCGACAAACTGGTCTCAGAGAACCACTTGTTTAAACACAACAGAGACTGCAGCTGCTCCAATGCAGCAATGTCCCGAATTCGTTCTGCAACGCCGCCACGTTGCCCAGACAACAAAATGGCCACCACGCATGCTTACGTGCACAGGTCCTTTCTTCTAACCATTTACATACGGTTTCGTGAGGCTCAGGCAGCTTCCTCCTTCTCTCCCCGTGCCCCACTCTCCTCGTGAATGGAGCGTTGCCAAGTACATAGCATCAAAGGTAAACAAACCCATTGCGAAACCAACTGTCCACCATGACCACCAACATCCAACCTGGTGTCCGTAATCTGTAATCCACTCCGGGGCAACCACAGCTGAGACCTTGATTCAGTTTCTCGTCTCCATCTCCGGTGAATCACCTCGGAGATGCGTCCTGTTCCCTTGCTCCACTCTGATGCTTCTCCAGCCCTCGAAGCACCGCTGGTGGTTGTCCAAGGTGTGACTCCTCGTCGCCAATGTTATGAAGGATGCGCACACAATTCTGGATATAAAATATGGGTTCTTTATGCAAGAATGGTGCTGACAACCCCCAGCCAGGGAACAGCTCATACTCCACTCAAGTGCAGAATCCCCAAGGCCAGTCCATTCTGGAAGCTCTCTGAACTGAAATTCCACAATACCTGGCAACAGTAGTTAGATAACACTTGAGCATTCCAGTAAAAGGAATGACTGCAGTACTAACCATAAACGGTTCCATTGTGGAAACAGAGAAATTGTTATGAGGCCGGGAAGCCCAAAAGGAAACACACCAACACAGGTTACAAAGGACATACAAAGCGCTTTATTTCAAAGATACAAAGTTACCAAAGTCAATTGACATACGGATAGCTATTCGGCCCTCTGACTAACAAGCGAACCTTCAACGTAAGGTTCGCACTGAAAGTGGGAGAGAGCGATCATCGGGATACTTGGGTTTTTTATAAGTTTTGTCCTGCATTGGCCAGCCCTCTCACAAGTTAACCATTCTCGGAACCGTGGCTAGGGTTCGTAGCCAGGTCGAATACACAATTTGCATAGTTTTGATCAGTTCCGCTGATACAGTTACATATTTACACACAGGTTAAAGAGAGGACAAGGTCTTAGTTCGTGACCCTAACAAGTGGCCTGCGGACATATTATTTATTCACGTGTGCGGAGGTCACCACGCCGGAGTCTTACTCGAAATGTCATTCGGCCTCCATTTTGCAATTCAGGGTGACTTCCACACTGCCAGAGTTCCTAAGATGGCGGCTAAATCCAAGATGGCGGTTTACACAATACATTAAGGTCAAGACCTTGCCGCGGAATCTATGTACACGATGTTTCTTTTAGACAGCTTGGCGTAGGCCAACATACATTTAAACAATGCGATTGGGGTTACAATATTACATTGATTTCCACACCATGTGTTATAATCGTGGCAAAAATGGCAGTGGACAAAAAATATTGCAACAAAAAGGCCATGGTTTTGCCGCCGCAATCAATGTAAAGGATGCAGGGGACACCCTTGCAACCCCCAGACCCATTATACCATTTAAAGGGAGCGTGGGGAAACCCCTCCAACCCTGGCTCCCCTTAAATGGTATAATGTGGTACACCTTTACCATGTCAAACCACAGCATTTTTGCAGCGATTTTTTTGTACATGCAACATTTTTGCCGCAATTTTATCACTGCATACCCCATAAACTTACTGTAAACATGATACACACATCTAACACATTGTCCTTGCCCTCCTTCCATCCAGAGCGCCGCAATAGTGGCATTCATAACTTGCTGTGTGCTCTCGGTTCCCTCCACCAGTACTGGCATTGGCACAGGCACCTGAACTGCTACTTTTGCCAATGTTTTCTCTATCAACTTTGCTTCGTCCCCCTGACGCCTTTGGGCTGTTTCCCTCTCCTGCTCCTTAATCCTTTTACAATGGCGCGCAATTATTTTATTATTTTTTTATTTTTTTTTATTGTACATTTAGTCACAATAAAAAAATAACTTTACACATTCCATCAATTTGGAAATACAACATTTACAACATTGACACCAATGAAATAATTATATCAAAATATAAATATGAATATTCAATCAGTAAAAAATGAAATAAATTCCAAAATACAGGTATCAATAATAAACACAATATCAAGGTAAGCTAAAACTAGTTTGTGAAATAAATAACATTTCTGTTAACCAAACACAAGATTTAAAAACTTGAAATAAACAAAATAAAAAACTTAAGACATAACATCATTATTTCAAATACAATTAAAAGTGATTTTGATGAAATTCAGTTCATTCAAAAGTTTTAGCAGTGCCATTGACAATGCAATTTCTTTTCCTGCAGATAACCTATGCCAGAAATCATGTGTTGAAATATGTGTGATTTCATACACAAATTTTGCGAAATATTTCTGTCTTAATTCGAAGGTAGAGCAGCAAACTACTAAAATATGTTTCAGGTCTTGGATGAACCCTTCTCCACATAAAGTACAGGCGCCAACAGAAGCATCTATTTATGCCAAATACGATTCATCTCATTAGTTTTAATCAAATGAAAACGTAGTAACTCTTGTCGCCAGGAGGGATTAGGGAATCTTCTAATGTATGGGAGAACATATGAGCAGCCCCCAGCCCCTCGGCGCACAGCATCCCTCGACCCTGGCACCCATTTCCTCATAAGCTTCCCTCCCACCTCCCAGCCCACGCACCATCCCTGATTGGTCATTACCTTTCCCCAGCTCTGTATAGTGTCCTGCACACCCCATGCTCGCTTCTTTCTTGCTCCTAAATCAGGTGAGCGTTATTATCTGCCTGAGGCCCTAATCTAACTAAATGTGTTCAAGTATTGAGCCCCCAGCCCCTCGGCGCACAGCATCTCTCGACCCCTGCAACTATTTCCTCGTAAGCTTCCCTCCAGCCTCCCAGCCCGCCCACCATCCCTGATTGGCTACATAGGTGCTGTTAACCGACCTTGCCAGGGCAGCCTTCTGCCCGTGCAGTCCCTGGGGCTAAGGGCCCAAGGCAAAGGGCGGCTCCTATAGAGGCGGCTCCATATCGTGTCTGCAGGTGTCAGCAGGGGAAGCCAGTGGCCAGCCATCAACCAGCAACAACCAGTAAGGCAAGTGTAGCCAAGGTGGCTCCCACCTTACAAAACCTCCAATCTCGTAAAATGCTAGTCTACGTCACACCTTAATGAGCAATTCTGACTGACCTGTGTTAATATAGTATATGTCATAGAAATTGTCCATGTTAGCCTATCTCACATTATGATAGTGTGCTCAAAAGATGACTGTGTTGTATTCTGCCCTCTTAGCCTGTCTGGCATCTAGATAGTGTGTCCTAGAGATTACTGTGTTGGTTCTGCCGGTATCACTGTCTCACTGACTTGAGATTGTTGCGCCTTAGTTACTACTGTGTTGTATTCTGCCAGTCTAAAACACTTAGAAATTGTTCCTGTTAGCATATATTGCATCTAGATAGTGTGCCCAAGTGATTACTGTGTTGTATTCTGCCAGTCTAAAACGCTTGAGAAATTGTCCCTATTAGCCTATACCACATCTTGATAGTGTGCTGAAAAGATTACTGTGTTGTATTCTGCCCTCTTAGCCTGTCTCACATCTAGATAGTGCGCTCAAAAGATTACTGTGTTGTATTCTGCCCTCTTAGCCTGTCTCACATATAGATAGTGTGCTCGAAGATTACTGTGTTGTATTCTGCCCTCTTAGCCCGTCTGGCATCTAGATAGTGTTCCCTAGAGATTACTGTGTTGTATTCTGCCCTCTTAGCCTGTCTGGCATCTAGATAGTGTTCCCTAGAGATTACTGTGTTGTATTCTGCGCTCTTAGCCTGTCTCACATACAGATAGTGCGCTCAAAGATTGCTGTGTTGTATTCTGCCCCCTTAGCCTGTCTCGCATCTTGATAGTGCGCTCACTGATTACTGTTGTATTCTGCCCTCTTAGCCTGTCTCACATCTAGAAAGTGCGCTCAAAAGATTACTGTGTTGTATTTTGCCCTCTTAGCCTGTCTCACATCTAGATAGAGCGCTCAAAGATTACTGTGTTGTATTCTGCCCTCTTAGCCTGTCTCGCATCTAGATAGTGCGCTCACTGATTACTCTTGTATTCTGCCATCTTAGCCTGTCTCACATCTAGATAGTGCGCTCAAAGGTTTACTGTGTTGTATTCTGCCCTCTTAGCCTGTCTCACATCTGGATAGTGCGCTCACTGATTACTGTTGTATTCTGCCCTCTTAGCCTGTCTCACATATAGATAGTGTGCTCCAAAGATTACTGTTGTATTCTGCCCTCTTAGCCTGTCTCACATCTAGATAGAGCGCTCAAAGATTACTGTGTTGACAGAGATTTTAAAGGCTTACTTTTCTCCTACTTCCCTCTACGTTCTCTCAGGTCTTTGGCCGTTATCGAAAAAAGTCCTCGCACTCCAAAGACGGGTGGTTTGACCCTAAACACCACAGGCAGATCCTGTGCGGGTCCGTCACAGACATTTTAGCACCGCAGTCCCAGCATTTTTTAAATCCGGACTGAGGAGTAGACAACGCCGATGAAGATGCCATATCGTGTCGAAAACTCGAAGATCTTTCAAAGAAATATCGAAGAATTTACTGACTAGAACTAAGGCTGTGAAGCGTGGAAAAACAGAACTGAGGCCAAAGGGCACTGCAGGTGCTACTTATACCTGTGGTGACATCGACGTTGAGATGGAGGCCTCTGAGGGATATCGACTCGACCAGACCTCGACGCACAGCGCCCTCTGCTGAAACAAAATTTCTGAGGCAGCAAAGCTGGATATGGAAATATCAAAGATAAAGAATACATGGGAGGACACAATCCATTCGAAGTTGATTATATTGTGAAGAAAGCTGTGAGGAGAGAAACACTGTGGCCCTATCCTGAAAAATGAGCGGTTATATTTCATGGTGCTGAGAGGGAAGCAGTATGAGTAGATTTCAACTAATTTGTGTTCTGAGAATCAACTAAATTGTGACAGAAAAAATCCTGACCAAGAATACCAATTGTACTTTTTAAGGAATTTTGACTTGTTAATTTAGATAGGTGAACCCTTTAGCAATAGGGAAAGATGTGTTATATTTTCATTAAAGAAAAGGTCAAATGTGTTCAATGTGTCTGACTCTTCTTCTGAACCGCCACAGTGTGCAGTGCCAGGGAAAGTGCTTGTTGGTAAAGATTATATTCCACCTAAAGGTACCAATCTGAACTTTATTCCTGTGAGCCGCGCAGATATCCACTATATATTAATAGTTGGGGATTTTAATGCAAAATTAGGGAACGGTGGAGGGCGCTTGTGAGCCACGCCAAGATGGCTGCCTTTGCATGAGCTCTCTGCTCACCCACCAACTATCCGCACATTATCCTGCGCCGTCAATGTTGGATAGTCACCAAATGTAGTGCTATCGCATTCTGAAGGTCCCGTGTTACTTGCAACTGAAGGTCCAAAGGGTAACAGTGCAGGCAAAGTGCCCCACAGACCTTGTTTTTGGGTGGCAGCCTGGCGTTTTGAGTGTGCCGTTGAGGAAGTCGCAACAGCTGGTGTGCAGTGTTGGTGAGGTGAGCACCCGGACCAGGGGAGTTTGGCACGTTAGCCTTGTCAATGCGCCGTGCGTGCTGGAGAGAGTGTGGGAGGACCGGCATGTGCTACAGGCGGGGGGAGCATACATGGTGGAGAGGAGTGTGCAGGAGCCCCTCCTGGGGATAGGAAATCAGCACAGCCACACGAACTGCAACTGGGGTGGTGAACATTCACAGTGTGGCGACGGCAGCCTGGGCACTGGACTATTTAGTACACAATTCGTGAACGGAGCCTGGAGCCCTATTGGGGATAACTGCTCCAAGATTTGGTGCATGGGAATGATGGTGGCTGATAGGAAGTGACGCAGTGGGGTCCTCCACAGCAGAAACATCCTAGTGTGAAGCAGGCAGGGCCACCATCACAGCACAGTGACCAGCGGTGAAGTACAAGGGGGCCCATCACTTTCTACCTATAGGGGTGATAGAATAGTACAATAACCCACATGGGTGCCTCACTTTTTGGTTCTGGGTTCATAGAGCACTGCATCATAATGTTGCACAATCTAATTGGTGGAGTGTGCTGTTCTTTTTACTACTGGGGAGAGGTTAGTACTGCAACTGGGATTTTACTCAGAGCCAACATGGGGAAATCAGATAAAAGCCAGACCAACTCCCCAACGTGGCCCCATCCCAGCCTAAGCACTCTTCCAGGGGAACAGTGAACAAAGAATATGTTGATGAACTGCGGGCATCTGCTCCCAACAATGCACTGCAGGATATTAAAGGTATGGTGTCTCAGCTCCAAACAGACATCCATTCATTGGACGGTAAGTGAGATACACTTACCTGTAATGTGGATCATATGCAGGTCAGGTTAAATAAGCATGGCGACAGGCTTGATGAGGCTGAAACCCTTCTTTCCACGGTTGAGGATGAATCCTCATCGACCTCCAGGGAGGTGGCGCAGTTGCAGAAAGTAGTTAAGGATTTGACCGAGAAGCAGGATGACCTGGAATCGCGATCAGGCCGGATGAACCTCAGGATTGTGGGAGTCCCTGAGGCAGCAGACAAGGGCCCCATGGAGCTACTGGTAGAGACTACCCTGCCTGACACTTTGGGCCCTGATGGCTTCTCAACGGCATTTGTAGTGGAACAAGCCCACTGCATTCTGGGAGGGAGACCCCCTGGTGCCCGTGGTGCCGCCATGGACGATCATTGCCCGGATTCTCAACTACTACAGGGACAGAGTCATTGCCCTCCGCTGCTCCAAAGAGCTGGGCACCCTTGCTTATAATGGAGACCAAGTGTGTTTATTTCCTGATTTCTCTAATAGAGTTCAGGGTTTAGAAGGAGCTTTGTTGAGGTCAAGAAGAAGCCCAGAGCAAAAGGCTTCAAATATGCCATGTTGTTCCCTGCAAGGCTTCACGTTGAACATTATGGGAGAACGCTGTTCCTTCAGACCCTGGAGGAGCTGTGCAATCTCTTGAACTCATCGTCAATTGGCTCAGGATCACAGAGGGACAAAAATAACCCTGGCAGTTCAGATTGGGTTTGTTTTACCAAAGTAAAAAGAATTGCGGCGGAATTGTCCATAGTCGATTTCGCTGCAAATCTGTTTTTACCGCTGTAAAGAAAAAATAACATGCCCCCTAAACCGCCCTTAGACCCAAAACGACCCCCACTTATCTCTTCTCCGTCTGCCGCCACTTCTTCTGTACCATGCAGCGTCAGTTCTGTCCCTATAATGTGGGTCTGAGCTGATGCCGCAGGATTCCTTTTTCTTCCAATGTCGAAGAAGCGGGGACACCCCTGTAACCCCCGAAGCCGAAAATACCCAACATGGAGAGTGGGGGACAGCCCCGCAACCCCCATTCATCATGTTCAGTATTTTAGACTTTGAACTAATGGTACTACCCGAATTCGGCCAAATGTACCATTCAGCAAATTGTTTCCGAACAATTTGGACGAAACTGGCAGTTTGCGGGCAGACTTGCTAGAAGCACTACTCTTTTCCCTTCTTGAAATACAGGTGACTGTTGTGACTTCATGTTCAGGCAAATGCTGAGCAGGTGGGAAGGTGTGCTTAGCTGGGCCTCGAGAGGTCTTCCTGCTCCAATCCCAACTGCAACTGTTGAGGTGTGGGGTGCAGGTTAACTGGCAGATTGGGATTGCCGGTTGGGCGGGGGGGGGATTTCTGAGAAAGATTTGTGGTTGGTTGGTTTGCTATTGTTATGTTGTTTAGGATGGCAAGCAGTCTTACTCTCGAAGTGACTATGCAATGGGCTGTTGCCTTAACAAGCTTGAGGGAGAAAGGGCCTGGAAGGGGGCAGCTGGGTTACGACCTGGGTGGAGAGTTGAGTATTCCGGTGCCATGATTGTTTGTGCGGGGAAGAGGGTCAGGCACAGGACTTTGGAGAGGAGCTGCTGTGGCTACTGGATCCACAGGAGCCCTCATTGTGTTGGCGGTAAGTGCCTTCCTCGGCCCCCTTGGGGTCTATGGCAGTGGTACTTAGTCGTGCCACTCTCGCTTTAAAGGATGTCTTATGGGTATCACATGGCCAATACTGGGGTTAAATACATGACGTGGAATGTGTACGATCTTAACTGCCCCTCCAAACCTGAAGAAGCTGTTATTCTATGTGCAGAGGTATCACATGAACGTGGCTTTTCTACAGGAGACACACCTCTCGGTCTTGGGTGAAACTAAATTTGCCGAGTCCTGGGGCTGCCATAGGTACTTTTCCTCCTTCTCACATCACTCGAGGGGGGTGTGCATAGCCGTATGGGGATCACTGGGATTCCGCTATGTAGACCTGGTGACGGATCCTGAGGGGAGGGCGTTGATTCTTTTCGGGGTGCTGTAAGGTCGGGGAATTACACTTGTCCATTATTATGGCCCCAATACCGATTCACTTTATACGCTCAAGTTCAGTGAGAAACACTTAAGGAAATATCCAGCGAACATAGTTATCTGGGCAGGAGATTTCAATGCAGTATTAAGCCCTGACCTCGATAGGGCTGGGGGTGTTCCCAGGTCGGTCTCTAGGGCCACGCATAAACTCCAACAAATTTGCATCACAGGGGAACTTGTGGATGTTTGGAGGGAGCGTCATCGCCTTGACAGGGGTCCACATTCCGCTCTACAGTGCATTACTCTGTATCCTGACATGATTACATACTGGTTTCGCTGAGGGGAGTGAGGTGGGTATCGGACTGTACTATCCTGGCACATACTTTGTCAGATCACGCTCCTCCCGCTGAAGTGGTTGTCTTTGGCAGACGGATAGGTGGCACTGGCTGGTTTTTCAGAAATGAGTTTCTCAGTGTTGTAGCCTTCAAGGAAACTGTTAGGGAAATCATTCTAAATGCATTCAAGGAGAACGAGGGGGTTGGTAACCTCCCACTCTGTGTTATGGGAGGCCTTTAAATGTGGAATTTGCAGGGCGAGTATTGCCATGGAGGCGAGGATCCTTAAACCATCCGGGCTGAGCAGGCAGATAGTGAGTCTCTGCTACGCGGCTTGGAGACAAAGGCTGATTTTCTTAGATCCTGAGCTGCAGGCTCAGTTTCAAGTAGAGCTTGAGCGGTTTCGAGAGTTAGCAGAGAGTAGGTCAGATTTCTGCATATGCGCATGGTGGTGTGCCAGTAGGTGGAGGGACAGCGGTCTGGCAGGCTGTTGGTGTGCGCAGTTAGGGTGGAGACTTCTGGTTCCCATATATCGGCCATTGAGTCCTCGGCTGGGGCTCTATTATACACGGACCAGGAAATTGACGCCGCTCTGGTAGACTTTTACAACGTGCTATACTTGTCAAAAATCACAGTGAGCCAGTCAGCGTTGGATGACTATTGGAATCAGGTTGGGTTGTATTGGCTTGCCCAGGGGGAAAGAGACTGGCTGGGCGCCCTGCTTTTGGCACAGGAGAGTCATGCAGCCATTAAGGCACTTCCCTCAGGGAAGGCCAGGGCCCGGATGATTTCTCCACGATATGAATGATTGGTTATTTATAACGCGCTTAATACCCAGAGGTTTCTAAGCGCGTACCCGGGAATCGAACCTGTGTTGCGCGTGTCGTCTTGCTTCCAAGACAAGCACGTTGGCGGTGAGCTATCCTCCCGAGACACGATTTCTATAAGGCATATGCAGTGGTATTGGTGCCTCACCGGTTAAATATGCACCAGCAGGTGTTGGCGGATGGTTGCCTCCCGGCGTCGATGCATGATGCTGTGGTTGCCCTGCTCCTAAAACCTGGTAAGGATGTTGAGGAATGCTAATCTTACAGGCCGATTTCCCTATAGACGTGGATAATAAAATATTGGAAGGGTTCTCACAGCTAGGCTTGCCCCTCTGATGTCCAGGAGTGTGAAGGCGGATCAGCCGGTTTTCATCCCATCTGCCCTCCTTGACGCCGAGAAGGCATTTGTCTCTGTGGAGTGGCCCTTTTTGTTCACAGTGATCGGTTTTGAGTGAATGGCCGACTGACAGACCCAATTAGGATGGGGTGGGGTAGGAGGCAGTAGTGTTCCCTTTCTCCACTTCTGTTTGATTTGGTGGTGGAACCATTGAAAGATCCAAGCACATACCGTTTGGTGATCTCACTCTACGCCGACGATATGATCTTGTTTGTCACTGACCCGAAGTCTAACCTGGCACCTATTATGACAGACATACTAGAATTTGGGCAGTATTCGGGGCTTAACATTAATCCTGCAAAATCAGTGCTGTTTCCCTTGACTGATGGCATGGTGCGGTACAGTGAGGGATTGGGCTTTCAATGGCACGAGGAGTGCACACGCTATTTGGTGGTGGTGATCCCCTGAGGTGCCGTTTCAATAAATTATGCACCGAAACTTGCTCAAGCTGAGTCCACACTAGAGAGATGGAAACATTTGCTGTTGTCTCTATACAGTCGGATATCTTTGATTAAAATTGTCATATTTCCTAGATTTCTGAACGCATTTTTGAATGTGCCTATGGTCCCTCCATCTTTCTTTAAGAAGGTGAAGTCTTTGATCTCTGGGTTTGTTTAGCAGGGTAAACAGGCTGAGCTTCGTTAGAGCAAACTGATTGCCCCGTTACATAAAAGAGGGCTGGCTCTCCCAGATATCCAAACCTACTGGGTGGCTGCACAGGCGTTATTCCTTGCCTACTGGTATGATCCGCTACCCGACAGGTCGCATGTTCAGATTGAGATGGCGTTGGCGGCACCATCTCTACTGCGGTCACAGATGCGGACCTCTCCGCAGCGCATAGGAAGGGCCACGAACATGGTTGAGATCTCTTGAAAAGCTTAGCGATGCATTGAGGGGAAATTGCGCCAGGAGGTCCTATATACACCACTTTTGCCTGTTACGCACGTCCTTGGGATCACACTGACGAGCGAGAAAGTTTATACACAATGCATGGCTAGCCTACGTATAACCAGCTGGCGAGATGTATTACCCGGGTGGCAATTGTTGATGATTGAGGAGCTTAAAGATAAGGGTGGCACCTCTGCACTGGATGTTTTGATACATTTTAGACTACGGAATGCACTTAAAAAATGGTTCTCCTCCTTTCCCATATCGCCTACGACGACCCCAATCCTGCATGGTGTGATATGCGCTGTAGGCAGTGGGAAAATGGTATCAGGGCTCTATGCAGAAATAATAGATTCCGCTGTGGGCTGGCCTGATGATTCCTGTGAGAAGTGGGAGATCTCTCTTGTGCCTATCTGTTAGGGTACATTTTGCTTACTGCTATTTTACCTCTCTATTTGTGGACCCCTAATAAGCCCCTAACTGTTTGCTTTTGTTGCAGCCTCCTGTCCTGACATTTGCCAGTGGAGCACAGCCTTCGGCTGCAATCCACTTGGCTTTCGCTCATCGTTATGGGGAAACTGACTTGTCCTTCAGGCGTTCAGTACTGAAAAGCTCTGTTTTTCTTAATCTTATGACTTTTTTGACCCTTTTGGCTACTGTATTACAGGGCGCAAAGTACATTACTTTACTGCACTGTGGTCCTTGCGATTTCGGGTGCTAGTCATCCACTAAGTATTTTTTGGTAACTGGACAAAGTGCCAAGGAGTAGACTGGTGGCAGCAGAAGCTTTTTCATGTATTTTTACATTTCTTTACCGAGCCATACCGCGCTTACTGTGTTTGGCTCAACTCTGTGGCTAGTATCTGTCATGGCGTGCCACAAGGTCTTTTGAGTTCTCCTTTGGCCAGTTTGTCCGGTGGCCTTACTCCAGGCATTTGCCCACGAAAGCCGGCCGGTCATGGGTGAGAAATGACCCTGCTCAGAGCACGGGTCAGAGACCTTGGCGTTAAACCATGCCGCCAGCCTACTATGCCTGTCCTTCGTTGTCTTCTTGGAGAAACCGAGGCAAATCTCACACTCTACCTCCTTGTGGTCCGGGTGCAGGCAGTAGAGGTATTGCAGGTGTAGAATCTTCGATGGACATTCGTCCTTGAGGGGCGCAGAACTTCACCGACAACGGGTCCCGGCTGTCGGCAGATGAAGAAAAGATCACACAGGCTTCTTTGAAACAAAAATAGAACTTTGTCTGTCAAAAACATTAAAAAACATACAAATAGATAGGAGAGCAAACTCGAGGACTCCCAACACTGAAGCGTGCAGTAAAAATCTGAAGATGGCTGACAGGAGAGGGGCTTAGGGAGAGGACTGTCATTGGATGGGGAGAGTATGACCCAGAGGACAGTGATTGGTTTAGAGGAGAAATACAGTTTGGTGTCTCTTTTATGCTGTACGTAATTCTAACCACCCAGGTATTCTGTCTGTATTCCTCTTGTTACTGTATATTAATTCATGTCAATTCCACCACAAGTATGTTTCTCCTCCCATTTCTACCAGACAACAGATAGACTTGTGCTGTCTTCCCCTCTGTATTGCCCTGTCCCTATACCTCAAGGAATGCTATGTGTCATCATCCTTCTTGATTTACTGCTCCGGACGCCTCCACCTACTGGCAATCTTTTGTCCATGATATTTTCCCGCCTTTCCATCTTCCAAGGTCTTAAGACTCTCTTGCGTGCTAAATTATTAATTAATCTGTTATTACGCGCTTAATATCGGAGACCAGTCCCCAAGCATGGGACCGGGATTCAAACCTGTGTTGCTCTTCATTGTCTTGCTTCCAAGACAAACGCGTTGCCCTGAGACTTTCTCCCAGCTCTAGATCTTCACCTCCAACCTCTCATCCGGTCTCCTCTTCTCCTTGACATTCTCCTCCTCCAAACACATTTGCTGTTTCCCTTCCTCCTAGATGCTCACCTCCACCAACCTTTCTGTAGCTTCAACTCCCCCTGCACCTTCCACTCCTTCCGCCCCTCCACCTACTGCAGCTTCCACTACTGCTGCTCGGCTACTTCTGCCTCCACTCCTTATGTACACTACCTCTTATCTGCTACTCCAACCATCCAAGACTAAGCTGTTCCGTGCTTATATACATGTTCACCCTCTCCCTTAATGTGCTGTACCTGTAAAATATAACTGGCCTGCTTCAGGGATTGCCATATGGGTGACCGGGTAAATAACTTCAGATGAGGGATTGACTTTCCTGGCTAACACTAGCCAGACTGGGCGTATGTTAGACTGGTCTGCCATTTTGGTTCATGGTATGGCTCCTGTGAGAACCCTGGAGGTGTCTCCCTGACTAGTCTCCGGGAATCTGGTCAGGACATGGCCACCGCTATTGGATCCAGTTGCTGGGGGTGGACCAGTGAGGGAGGATCACCTGGGGAGTGGAAGCAGGACACTGACGGGTGAGATGTGGTATCCCCCTTCTTATAAGACCTTTTCCCCAGCCTACCACATTGGATACTCAGACACTCTACCCCCCCTCTTTTCCGACACAAACACTTTCTTACACCATGAAAGACAACTGACTAACAGCTGTTTACCTGACATGTCCCAAAACAAGGGTCGGGCTGAGTCAGGCAATTGACCAGAACCACACACACCCGTCGGCCCTTTCCCTTCCCCACAGGGATAAAAGGTGGCACATGAGAGCACACTACGAGCAAGGCAGACCGCATGCTATCCAAGCACGGCAGCTCAAGAGGAGTAGAAAAGCGGCGACAACCGAAAGGGTGACAAGGAGAGACGTGATCTTGCTCTTTCCGACCCAGACCTGCAAAGCCTCCGTGGAAGGAATCGTAAGACCACAAACAATAGCCAGCGTCTGTTGCAGCAGATGTCAACGGTGCACGGAGCACGCCTACACTGATAAACAGAACAGGGAGAGACACTTGCTACCATGGTACCGTCCTTGACTCGAGACAAGAAAAGCCAAGCGTTTCATCACAGCCGGTGAGTCGAGGGGAGAACCGATAGTTAACCTAACTGTGTTCAACGAAAGTCACAAATAGAAAATTAAAGAGGGAGTTCACTCTAAAATGTTATTGGCTCAAAAGATGGGCCATGATCAAAAACATATATTAAACATATTTTTAAAGAAAGCTCCTATGTAAACTTTTGAGCAAACGAGGCTCAAAGGGGTTACATGGGAGCATCCATTTTGTCATTTCAAGCAGCCTCCTCTGTTCATGTTAAGCTCTGCCCTGGTGGCATTAATCAAGCAGCAAAAGCCCCCTAATGGGATATTTTGCTTACTGCAGCCAGAGCAGAGCTGAACATGGAGGAGGCTGCCTTCACTTTCATTTTACGTTTTCGGTGCTTCCCAATCCCAGAGAAGCACAGAAAACGTAAAATGAAAGGCAGACCAATAATAAATACTTCGCTGGCAGCCAGCGGAGTTTTCATAATTGCTGCCAATTTCTTTTCTAGTTTCCTGTGTGGGAAACTAGAAAAGAAAGTCGCAGCAATTATGAAAACTCTGCCAGATGCCGGCGAAGTATTCATAATTGCCTGCAATTTGCCTACAAGCAAAGGCACAGCAATTATAAATACAATGTTGTTGTATTTATGATTGCCCTGGTTAGAAAATATGATTGCTGTGGCTTCAGCTTTGAGTCTCCTGGGCTCCCCCGGGCCAGGGGGGCCCAGGAGACTCAAAGCGAAAGCCGCCACAGTCATGAATACAACGTTGTTGTATTTATAAATGCTGCAGTTTTCTTTCTACGTTTCCCGGGCTCCTCCGAACCGGAGGAGCCCAGGAAACTTAGAAAGAAAACCGCCTCATTTAAAATACAACAACATTGCATTTATGTTTGTGGTGGCTTCAGCTTTGAGTCTCCTGGGCTCCCACAGGTCGGGGAGCCCAGTAGACTCAAAGCTGAAGCCACCGCAAAAAAAAATACAATGTTATAAATGCTGCGGTTTTCTTTCTAAGTTTCCTGGGTTCCTGGAGCCCAGGAAACTTAGAAAAATAAAACGCTTCATTTTATGTTTCCAGTGGTTTAAAAAAATAATTGCATTAAAACCACGTACCAGCAGCAGTCTTCCTGCCTGCATTCTCTGCTCTCCAGCAATAATGAAGCAAAAGCCACCTGATGGTAGCTTTTGTTTATTACAGCTGGCTGACTTTTGCTTCATTAGTGCCTCAAGGTTAGAGATTAACACAAGCACAGGTGGCTCATCTATTTCACAAAATAAATGCCTCGTAGTGCTTGTAATGTGTGACTTTGAGCCTCATGTGCTCAAAAGTTTACATAGGAACTTTCTTAAACAATATTTTTTATATATATTTTTGATCATGGGCCCATCTTTTGAGCCAATAAAACTTTAGAGTGAACTCCCCCTTTAAGGGAAGTTCAAAGAACTGTTAACATTAAGGGAAACCAACTACTGAGGGTCCAGCACCATGTGGGTGCTCATTCGAGATACTCTGGTTGATCCCACGTTTGTTGAACCTACCGATACTAGGAGGCCCTAGAAGAGCCGCAAGGAAAATGTCAAAGTGGTCATAAGAGTCTAGCAAAACCCCCTGTACAGTCGAAAGTCTTGACCTGCACGTAACTAGAAAGCTAAGGGAGATGAATCCCACATAGTGAGAAAAGAAAAGAACGGTGTGATTGCAAAGTTGGGAAAAGTGAACCTGACAGAGAGATGTCGATGGAACGGGGCGATCCTGAAGTCCCAAGGAACAGTGTGTTGACAAGAGTGAACCCGGCAGAGGGATGTCCACAGTGAACTGTTTAACAAGACATAAGGACTTGTGAATGCCACAGGTGAAAATGTTTTGAGAAAAAGCCGTAGTGAACCAGACAGAGGGAGGCTGCTATTCGAGAAGGATCTGAGCTCGGAAGAGGGGGGATTGAAGAGTGAGAATTCATCACCTAACGTACATACGGAATGGAACTTTTTGTTTGTTATTTTAAACCAATCAGGTCCTCTGAGGCAAGAGACTTTTTGTAGAACGACTTAACCACCGAAGGTCCTGATAGCTGAGAGCGGAACTCTTGTCTCGTGCTGGGAAAGCTTGAGCGTGTGCTGTGCTCGGGAGTCCCGCCTTGTCCCGTGCTCAAACATGGGGAAGGGAGATCCCCGGCTACCACATCCTGACTTATCATTTGTGCACACTTCTTTCTTATGAACCCTATCCCACACTCTTTTTGCATTTAGTTATAAGGATTGGCAATAGTTTTTTTTTTAGTATAGGCCCTTTATTTGACAAGACGCTACTAGGACTGCCTTATTATTATTATTTGATGGTCATAGCTTGCTCCCATCTTAGATTTAGGTTTAGATTAGGTGTTTTTCCAACCTACCTATATAGTTTAATAAACACCCTTGAACTGTGATCACGTGTCTTTACTGTTGCCACCATGAGTTCCTTACACTCGCATCCGCATACCTGCACTGCTGCAGGTGAGATGCCCTGTTCCATTACCAGATATATAATAAGCATCTTTGTGGTCTTAATCTCACAGGTATAATTCTCACAATCTGTTCAGCAATGACAACGTAGTAAGACCAACTTGCAAGAGCCTTCAGCACTGACCTGAATGGTTTTCAGAGTCCTTCAAGGGATAGTGGGATTAATGGGTGATTTACTGCTGGCCCATCCCCAAACCCTGCCCATACCACTCCCAGGCCCCACCTCACGTAGCGGGTGTGGAGCCCTGCCCTCTGAGTCGCTTCTGCCCCTATGCACAGGACATCATCATATGACCTCCAATTTAACAGCATTCTCTTTAGAGCTTAGGGTGTCCCAACTACAAGGTTCTTCACTTGCCTCAGGATTCCAGCTCTAGGCTTTCCAGTATCCTCCAGCACTTCATCTCTCTGGCCCGGCTCCTCAGTGTCCTGGTGGTTCTCAGACACCAGTAACACTGCATCCACCATTCGGGTTGACCTCCGCCATGTTCTTCCTCCTTTAGTCTTTGGATAGGCTCTTGTTCCACTGCCTTCCCTTTTCCTCTGTCACAGAATCCCAAAGCTTTAAAAGACACAGTCATCTTTTTTGTGGGCAGGAGTCCTACATCCATTCACAGCCCTACTGCGGCAGGTTGTGGTGCTTTAGTGCCATCCCGTCTCTAAAAGAACTGCTACCTTCCAATCCTCGCCTCCTGCAGGGTTTTAGCTAAGTGCTTGTGGTGAGCCCTTCTGTACCAAAGGGTCCTGAGAGGGGGTCTGTGCAGGTGTCATGGATCAGCGTGGCTTGTATAACCACTGGCACATCGGCTCTCATGGTTGACTCTGTGTTCGGAGCCGGAGAACCATTCCAAGATGGTGCCATGTGCGTGTCAGGGAGCACATTCCAAGATGGCGCCTGTCACAGCTGTTTTTTTTTTTTCCTTTTCTGGGTCCCCTCAATTCGCACAGCTCATCAGCTATATCTCTGCATTGGTAAAATCTTGCGTGGACCTTATTGCGTGACCATTTTGGAATTTTTCAAAACTTCTTCTGGTATCCTGCAGATTTGTCCCTTGGGGTTCTTGCTTTCCTGGTGATTTGCCCGAGTTCCTCGCTTGCTTCCTTCCTTTTTCTTCTGGTCACTGCGGTCCTGCTTTTGTCCCGTTTTGATCAATGCTGACTTGCAATATTTTCTGTGATGGCCTAGTCGGACCACCTTATGAGGTCCTCGGGATTCCTTTGCTGGACCTGCGTGCTTTTGCTCCAAACTAGCCAAACTGTCTCCATCTTCTACAGGGTTTTTACCCTTTGGGTTTTTTCCTTCAGTTGGGCCCCTGTGTTTTGGGGGGTACCTGTCTGGACATACATTAGACAGAGTGTGGCTTCCTCAGACGGATGGCCACATTTCGCCAAGACCGAGCACCAGCCATCCCGGATAAGTCCTGCTCGTGATGGCATTTTGCTTTCTCTGTCTTTGCTCCACGCTTGCAGGTCCTCTTCTCTTTCTCTTGATTGTGTCCCTTCCTGGTGCACGGCCCCTTAGATAACCAGGATCATCTTTCTACTCCCTTGCTGATTTCCTGTGGGGTTGTGTTGGTGGGGATACATAGTGAACAGAGGGACCCTGCAAGGAGGGTTTTTCTAATGAAGGTCTCTCAATATCCAGTCTGGAGATTGCCTGGAGAGTAAGCATGAGGATTTTCCTTGTACTGTGACCTCCGGTTCGTTCTTAAGCAACATCAGGTCCGATATATTTCAATGCAGGTAGAAGAGAGGTCATCAGGACCTGGGAGTGGACTGAAACTAGGAGGAAGACTCTGCAGCTCCCACACATTGTTGCTTCCAGATAACTCAGGCCTTTCTTGGCTTCACATCCCCATTCAAGCCTGACTGTGTCACACACTGTCCATCCAATGCTGTCTTCTATCATACATGCCTCCCCTTCCGGCGCTTTCTTTAATAACAACATCAGTTTGTGTTTGTGTGACATGTGCTATTGTCAGGTTACCACTGGGTATTCTGGCTAAGAGAAGGGTCGGGATACACAAGGACTGCGTGAGCGGTGCTGCAGTCAAAGCCCTTTGTTGAATGTGAGGTCTTTAGCAAACATTTTTTTTCCTTACCATTAGCTATGTAGGATGCTGGTCAAGTCCCTATCCAAGAAGATGGTGGGGACGCCAGTCAGTGTTGATTGGCTGAGAAATGACAGTGAGCTAGTATGGAATATTGAAACAGAATCTAAACTGCCTTACATTCCAGCTATAAACAGAGAAGGTCACAGCAAACAGAGGTCGAGAGAAAAAGTAAAGAAAAGCAGAGAAAATAATCTTAAGAGACAGTGATTAAGGAGCAGAACTCAGCAAGACACCAGAAGATACCAGCAGGACTAAAATAAGTGCTGGTGTCCTGTTGGAATCTATATTTAGGTTTTCACATGTTAATGTTAACACGTTTTAGTTTATTTGCAATTGCTTTTACAAAACTCAAACGTTATGAGGAATGTACTTGAGGAATTTAGTTCAAGCTGTATTTAATCTGTAAAAAAGTTAATAGCTTCAGCAACTCAATTTTATAAGGCAGCGTGCGACGGACGGAGATGCCAAGGATTAGAAGATGTTTGTTTTCCCTGCATTGCATGTGCATGTACTATGGAAACCGCTGCAGGCAGTTTAGAGTAAAGGACCTGTAAACGTGAGGCAGTGTCTGGCGCATGTCCCAAATAAGAGAAGATTTTGGATCAGCTCGATATGGTTTGTGCGGTGCACAAGGAGCGAGACACACATGTATTCAAAGGTGCGTGAGAAAGTTCTCTGAGCTTCAGTCATGGCAGCAAGTTCTGGTTTACGCAGAGACCATGCCTTATCACGAGTTGGGCAGTAGTCTTTAAATGCGGCGGTAACGCTATTACCGCTGCATTTAAGGCTGGCCCTATTATGGTTTGGGCAGAAAGTGAGGAGTTTTATCTCCAGCTTTTTGCTGGATGTAAAAATTCCTGCTTTATGCCCGTTTTGGACGCTATTAGACCCAATGGGGAATGGGGAATGGGCAATATCCGCCCAACCGCTACTCGTGATCTGGTGTTAATAGCGCCGGAACGAGTAGCAGTAGCGCTACTTGCGCTGGCGGTCTCCCGGCGGTCCATGAAATTACAGTAAAAACACTGACATTGTGTTTCTTCCTAAAGGAGAAACTATTGACACAGAACGTTAAGAGTAAACAAGTATAAACATTCTTATTTTTCAGTAAGGAGAAACCAAAGACATTGAACTAAAAGTGAGAAGAAAAGCATGTACATTCAGAAAGGAGCAACCAATTACTCTGACCTAAGAGAGTGAATTTAAGCACGAGCATTCAGATACTTCAGAAAAGGGGAAAACAGTGACATTGAACTACAAATTGTATAAGTGAGCCTCCAAGCTTTAGGCAGAGGTTATCGGATAAAGTAGGCTAGTGGTATACATATTACAGTGTGAGAACAAGGTACAGAAGGGAATTGTAACCATGAAATGTATTTAATTGCAGGTCTCCTAGTAACAGCAATAGTCCAGAAAGCATAGAGCAACGCGCAAGGACCTGATCTTGTGTGGTTTTATTCACTTCCTATTTCCCCCCGGGTGGTCAGCTCAGCAATTGTAAGTTAAAGATTGCTGGGCAGGAATGGTGAGCACAGCATTGCATAAATAAGATATTACAATTCCCTCATATTACAGGACTCATTTTTATCAAAGGATGAAAGGCAGAGACGACGTGTCCAGAATTTGCACAGCGAACGGTAGCACAGAGAACTTCACAGTTCTCCCCAGATAAACATGTCTGCATACCGCTGTCCCTCTTCTGTCACATATCAGCAATCTGCAGACGAAGGAACTGCTGAGTAAATACATTCTAAAGCCAACCAAAGCTAGTAACACAACTAAGTGTTTGTTACACATAACTGCTTCCTGTAGTGTCTTGTTTCTCAAACACATGCAGAAAGAGAGCCCTAAAACCATGTTTTAAGTGCTGGCTTTGCACCCGTGTACAATAGTTGTACTATTTTGCATTATAAATGCACAGCCACAAGCACCAGACCATAATATGATGTGAACCTAAAAGCTGGGACTGGCTAATAATTAACCGTCGACATAGGACAATTTCAGATCGTTCGGCTATCCTGTGGGATGTGCTACTGTCAGTGCAGGAGAAGCCTTCTCATGAGTCACTTGCTACTAGTCATTGTTTGACATAGACTTGCAGCTCGTTACACATGATTTCAATGAAATGTACAGCTCTGCCAAAAATGTGAACGTGTATTTTGGTGTCAGGTAAGCACATAGAATGCACTTAGCAGCATTACATGAGGTGTACTTTGTTGTTAAATTTACATGAGTGTAGACACAGATTGAGAAACAACAGTGCTAATGACCCAAAATTATCATTTAATGGGGCTGTGCCTTCTTAGTGTAGAGGGTCACCCCCCCACTGCATGGCATGCTTACTACAGTGTTTGCTGCAGCTGTATAACAATAGACTAATAAAGACTACTAGGAAACAAAGTCACCTGCTGAGTCAAGGGACGGCTCTGTCAGGGGCTACCTGGGCATCAATGTACTGATCCCTCCACCCTCGGCGCAGCCACTGCTCTCATCTCCGTGTGAATAGCTCTGCACCTTGGACAGTAGGATGGACTAGCTGGAAAAGGTAGGAACCTCTGTCTCCATGCCAATAACTGACATTGGAAGGAAACTACATTTTAGTTCCGTTTCATTTAATTATAGTGTGCCTAATGACAGTACAACCAGTGCCACTGTGTAGTGCTGAGAGGGGAAGGAAGATGTGCTGTGGTCTGAGGGACTTCCCTCTTTTATCACAATGCAAGGAGGCATTCCACTAGATAAACAAAATGAAAAACAAACAATAGTACAGGGGAAAAAGCTGGGACTGGGCAGGGGCCAAGTATCCAAAGTCAACACAACTGAGGCATCTAGGACCCTGAGGGGTGGGGCAACAGCAGCAGCATCAAACTGGAGCAGTGCACCCAACCGGGGGGAACAGAACTGCTGGAGACAGAAGAGTACAGTTACTAGGGACAGAGTCAAGGGTGGGCAGCAATGGCAAAGCCAGGGCACTCAATTCCCCAGGAAAAGCCTGAGCTGGGGAAATCAATGGCATATGCAGACTAAACAGCCGTCTTTCCAGGGAGGCAAAGGGTTGGGGCCAGGCATGAGATCAGGTGTTAGTTCTGGCCATTGGCCTCAAGTGCTTTATAGGTGTCCAGGAGGCAAAGGGTTGGGTCAGGCAAGAGATCAGGTGTTAGTTCTTGTCATTGGCCTCAGGTTCTCTATGGGTGTCCAGGAGGCAAAGGGGTTGGGGTCAGGCAAGAGATCAGGTGTTAGTTCTGGTCATAGGCCTCAGGTTCTCTATAGGTGCCCAGGGAGGCAAAGGGGTTGGTGTCAGGCATGATATCAGGTTTTAGTTCTGATCATAGGCCTCAGGTACTCTATAGGTGTCCAGGGAGGCAACATAGTTGGGGTCAGGCAGGAGATCAGGTGTTAGCTCTGGCCATAGGCTTCAGGTCCTCTATAGGTGTCCAGGGAGGCAAAGGGTTTGGCTAGGCATGAGATCAGGTGTTAGCTCTGGCCATAGGCCTCAGGTGCTCTATAGGTGTCCAGGGAGGCAAAGGAGTTGGGGTCAGGCATGAGATCAGGTATTAGCTCTGGCCATAGGCCTCAAGTGCTCTATAGGTGTCCAGGGAGGCAGAGGGGTTGGGATCAGACATGAGATCAGGTGATAGCTCTGGCCATAGGCCTCAAGTTCTGTATAGGTGTCCAAAAAGGCAAATGGGTTGGGGTCAGGCATGATATCAGGAGTTAGTTCTAGCCATAGGCCTCGGGTTCTCTATGGGAGTCCAGGCAGGCAAAGGGGTTGGGGTGTGGCATGATATCAGGTGTTAGTTCTGGCCATAGGCCTCAGGTGCTCTATAGGTGTCCAGAGAGACAAAGGGGTTGGGGTCAGGCATGTGATCAGTTGTTAGACTGGCCATAGGCCTCCATTACTCTATAGGTGTCCAGAGAGACAGCGAGGTTGGGGTCAGGCATGAGATCAGGTGTTAGTTCGAGCCATAGGCCTCAGGTGGTCTATAGGTGTCCAGAGAGACAAAGGGGTTGGGGTCAGGCATGTGATCAGTTGTTAGACTGGCCATAGGCCTCCATTACTCTATAGGTGTCCAGGGAGGCAAAGGGTTTGGGCTCAGGCATGGGATCAGGTGTTAATTCTGGCCATAGGCCTCAGGTGGTCTATAGGTGACCAGGGAAACAAAGGGGTTGGGGACGGGCATGAGATCAGGTGTTAGTTCTAGAGAATGGCCTCAGGTGCTCTATAGGTATCCAGGGAGGCAAAGGAGTTGGGGTCAGGCATGAGATCAGGTGTAAATTCTGGTCATAGGCCTCAGGTACTCTATAGGTGTCCAGGGAGGCAACATAGTTGGGGTCAGGCAAGAGATCAGGTGTTATCTCTGGCCATAGGCTAAAGGTCCTGTATAGGTGTCCAGGGAGTCAAAGTGTTTGGGGTCAGGCATGAGATCAGGTGTTAGCTCTGATCATAGGCCTCAGGTGCTCTATAGGTGTCCAGGCAGGGAGACAAAGGGGGTAGGGACAGGCATGATATTAGGTGTTAGTTCTAGCCATTGCCTCAGGTTCTCTATAGGTGTTCAGGGAGGCAACAGGGTTGGGTCAGGCATGAGATCCGGTGTTAGCTCTGGCCCTAGGCCTCCGGTGCTCTATGGGTGTCCAAGGAAACAAAGGGGTTGGGGACGGGCATGAGATCAGGTGTTAGTGCTGGCCATAGGCCTAAGTTTCTCTATAGATGTCCAGGGAGGCAAAGGGGTTGGGGTCAGGCATGCAATCAGATGTTAGTTCTAGACATAGGCCTCAGGTGATCAATAGGTGTCCAGGGAGGCACAGGAGTTGGGGTCAGGCATGAGATCAGATGCTAGTTCTGGCCATAGGCCTCAGGTGCTCTATAGGTGTCCAGGGAGACAAAGTAGTTGGTAGGTGTTAGTTCTGGTGTTAGGGAGAATTATCATGAATGGCTGATTTCCCTTACCTAATGAGTCCCTCAGCAGCTTTGCTGGATTTCTAGGGTTTATTATTTTCACCTGGTAAGAGTGTGAGCCTTTTTTCCACTCTTACATGTGTTTTGGCTGTCTGTGTTTTCACCTTTTGTGTGATCTTGGGCACTGGAGCCTCACCTACTCCATGGCCTCATATTTTTTTCATGTGTGTTACACAGCGCCTTCAGTGCAGTGACACAGGGTTGTCTTTGAGACTTCCCCCCTGGCTCCATTTTCTGGGGCTGACTACTGTCCCCCAGAAAAGGTAAAGTTGCCATTAACTTTATGTTAGTCACTTTAAAACACAAACCCAATACACCTCCTCTTACATGGAGTATTGGAAAGGATTAATTCTTATCCCTTTTTGTCTGTGTCTCTTGGAGCATTGTTTTGCTCCTTTACACTAAGACTTGCTGGTAACTACCCTATTTTATATTATAAACGTGGTATTGTTTTAGGCTATTATATTAGCCTCAAACATAAACCCGCTTGACCATATACATTTTATTACGGTTCCGGCTGGGTTTATTCGCCATTTCTTTTTGTAAATGTCTTTCTCGTGTTTCGCTCTGCGCGCCAAACCAGGTGTGGTCCCTTTGTTCTCCGTCTTTTCGCGGGCTTCTGCACAGAAGCCCTCCTTAAGGCGCCTGAAAGTCTGGGTAGGCAAGATGTGAGGGAGGGGTCTTAGGACCCCTGCCATGGGTTCCCTTGGTAACCCAACTTGCACTCCTGTTTGATTGGCTGGGTGACTGTCCTTGCCAGGACAGCCACCCTGCTGTGTGATTGACAGCCAGGCTGTATGAATGGGGAAACTGCATAAAAAGCAGGTCTCTGGACTGAAAGGCAGAGTCGCCACTGGAACGAAAGAACCAATGAGGAGCTGATGGAAGAGGACCCCTACCATGACTGAACTGCCTGGTGAAGCCCTGCTGCAGGTCAGAATCTTCAGAATCCGACGACAGAGAAGATCCTCCAGGAAACTTCTTCCCTTGAGCTGGTGGGACCAACCAGTTCGCCCAAACTGCAAGCCAGGACCCCTCCTCTGGTCGAATTTGCTGTGACAGCGCTACAGTGGGCCGGATAGCCAGGAAGGTCGGACCCTGCTTAGGTTTTAAGGAGCGCACCTTTTATTTGTTGCTTTGCTCTGCTGCTGGTTTCTTCCGTGGGTAGTGCAGCACCCTCCAGTCTTCCTACTTCTTATCAGTCCGACAGTCGCTTCAGGAACCGTGAGCCTGCAGGAACTAGCAGGAACGTCCGCCTCAGCTACAGCTCCCTCTCCGTTTTAAGATACTGTGCAAATCCCGTTGTTTGTTTCGTTCAGCCGTGGTGAAAGTGTTTGAAATCTTTCTCCAAACCGAGGGCTTGTCCTTCTCTTCTCTTTGAACTAACTTTTATGCCAACCAACCTCGTCCGGAATCCGTAGCACAAACTTTACTGCGAACTACCATGAACTGTATTTCCTTGAGCAAAAGACTTTTGACCCATTGACTTTGGCCCTAAGCCTTTTCTATCTGATTTTATCAATGTAGTTCCTATTGCTCACTTGCCCTGAGTACTTACCTGTTGGTGTGGTACAATTTCTATTAATTTTGTTTTTCCCTCCCTTTTAAATTGCTGGAGTGCCATTTTGCTCCCACTTCATTTTGTGAGCTTAACTTGTCTGGCATTTAAGGGAAGAGGTGTGGTGTAGTAAGAGTGTGATTTTTAACTTGCTTATAATAGTGTAATGTTATACAACTGAAGAGTGAAACGCATGTATATTCTTTTACTAGAAAACCTTGAGTCAGTGTTTGCCTGAATCATAGTAATTGCTGTCCTTTGTGTAACTATCTGATACTGCTCACTTACTCTTGAGATAAGTCTGGCTGCTCAGCCATCGCTACCAGTTTACTGTGTAGTACAGGCTTGTACCAAAGTTGAATTTGTACTGTCACTTGTAGTCTTAATTGTGTGTGGTGTTCCCAAAGTGTACTGCATATAATTCTGCCTAACATCTGGCCATAGGCCTCAGGTGCTCTATAGGTGTCCAGGGAGGCATAGGGGTTGGGGTCAGGCATGCAATCTGGTGTTAGCTCTGGCCACAGGCCTCAGGTTAAGCCAACTCCAGCACTGCCACCTACCTTCTCGATCATCCGACCCATGAAGCGCGTGTCAGTTGAGGCTTTTGCCCCCACTTTCTCTCCTCTGCCTTCACCTTTGGCTGACTCACACCCTGACACAGTCCTCTATAGCCTTCATCTCTCTATCTCTAAAACTCTGGATGTCCGTGTCCCTGTCTTGAGGATCCACTTGAAGCCCAAGACCAAGTGCAACTCTTGGTACGAATCTGACCTCGCCACGCATAAACACAAGTGTAGGGCGGCTGAGAGGAAGTGGAGGGTATCAGGCGCACCCCCTGATAAACTGGCCTGCCGCCTTTCCCAAAGGAAGTACAGACTCTCTATCCTCTCCAAGAAGAGAGCCTAAATCCAAGCCCGCGTCTCTACGGCATCTAACAACTCGGACAAACCTTTCCAAATCTGCCAGGAGCTGGCCAATCCTGCCGCAGTCTCTACCTCTCCTGTTCCCTCCCAGGCCCTCTGCACAGCCTTGGCTTCTCATTTCACCACTAAAACTCAAGACATCCTGTCCGCCCTCTCTTCCTCTTCCTCCTCCCCTACCCCTCCTGGCCCGTCTGTGGCAGTCTCTCCTCCTCTTTTCTCCTCCTTTCCCTTGTTCACCCCTGTCGATGTTTCTAGACAAGTCCGATCTATGAAAGTCTTGTCAGGCAGGTTCTCCCCTGCTCATTCAGAACCATCAAGGACCACAATGCTCCAGCCTTGGCCGATTTCTGCAATCACTCCTTTTCCACTGGAACCTCCCCTCCTCCCTCAAGCACTCCCTTGTGCACCCCCTTCTTAAGAAGCCATCAGTCGATCCTTCCTCTCAGGCTAACTATTGCCCGATCTCCATCATCCATTCCTGGCAAACTCCTGGAAAGCCTAGCCATCTCCCAGCTTAATCTGCATACTGAATCTGTTGGTTGTCTCCACGAGAGGGCCAGAAGCACGGAAACTGCTCTCCTGAACACCCGTGAAGACCTGCTCTCTAATCCTGACTCTAATCTTCCTTCTGTCCTCATTCTCCATGATCTATCCTCTGCTTTTGATACGGTCAACCATGCCATCCTGCTCAATCGCTTCTGTGATAACCTGGGTATCACTGATCAGGCCCTGGCTTGGTTGACCACCTTTCTCACCAACTGACCCTGTCAGGTCCAACTGGGATCTTCCTCTCTTCTATCTCTCTCTCTACTTGTGGTATTCCCCAGGGATCTGACCTTTCCCCCTGGCTTTTCAACCAATACCTGGTACCTCTTGCTCACTGCATCATACTTTCTGCTCCAACTTCAAGTGCTATGCGAATGACACCAAGCTCTCCTTCAGGCTCCCTCTGCCACCTCTTTTCCTTATCTCATCCCTGACTGTCTGTGTACAATCCGGGAGTGGTGTACCGCCAATGATCTCTGCCTTAATGCCAGTAAGACTGAGATCCTCCTAATTGGTTCACCTGCTCCCTCCTTTCCTCTCTCTCTCTGGCCGTCCACTCTGGGCTCTTTTCCTGCTCCTTCCTGTGAGGCTAAGAACCTTGGTGTCATCTTCGACTCTACCCTCTCCTTCTCTCCTCACATCTCCGAATTCTCTAGAAGTCAAACTATCAGCTGCACCTCCTCAAGGTATTCTTCCTTTTCTTACTTTCCCTCAGAAGTTCACTGTCTCCAGAGCTCTGGTCCTCTCTAGGCTGGACTACTGCAACAGCCTCTTTCTAAATCTGCCTGCCTCTACTCTTCGCCCTCTACAACTAATCCAGAACAGGACTGCGAGACTTGTCCTTGACCTCAAGGCCCAGGGATTGTATCTTTCCAGCTCTGAAATCTCTTCATTGGCTCCCAGTGGCTGCAATGATCAAGTTCAAGACCCTTTCATCGTCCACAAGGCTTTCTGGGGCCTGGGACCGCACTACCTCCAACCTTCTCTTCCTAAACATCTTCCTTCTCGAGTTCTTCGCTCATCCACCTCCAACTCTCTGAGGGTCAGTTGCTTCTCCAAGCTGAAAGTGGGGGGGTGAGATCTTTCTCCTCGGCGGGCGCCTCCCTCTGGAACAGCCTCCCTGCCTCTCTCAAACTTGAGCAGAACCACCTCTAGTTCCGGGTGCAACTCAAGACCTTCCTGCACCTTGGTCAGCTGGCTACCCTCTGAACTCGGGCCCAGGCTCCTGCATGTCCAGTTGCCCTTGCAATGCCTTTGTACTACACCAGCACTTAAGGGTCTGTACCTGCAACCCTACAGTCCCTTCTCTATGCGCTTACGAGCCACCTGCTGGCTGCACTTATTGGGTTACCTGCACTTCTCCCCCGGCCTCCTGGCACTTCTCCCCTCCCTCTTCCCCACACTTGCGTGATCTGAATTACACAAGGCCTAATAAGATCGTTGTTTGGTCGCGCCTAGAAACACTTGTGTACAGGCGCGTTATAAATGCTATATCATATCATATGCAGGTGTCGAGGGAGTCAAAGGGGCCGAGGTCAGGCAAGAGATCAGGAGTTAGTTCTGGGCAGAGGCTGGGGTATGCAGCCAGGACTCTACAGGTCTCCAGGGCAACTCTAGATTGTTCAGTCATAACAAATGATGGAGAAGAAATGAGCAGGTCCTTACTCAAGGTTCTGTATTTTGCAGCCTGGATGTTTCAATCCCTCACAGAGCTCCTTAACTCCTGAGTCCCCAAGATTATTTCGCCTCAGGTCCAGCGCTGTGAGCGATGTGTTTGTAATGAGAACAGATGTGAGATCTGCACAGCAGGAACTAGTGAGAGAGCAGCGCTCCAACCTGCAGGAGAAACAAATACAGAGATAAGTTAGAGCAAGACAAGGGGTACCACAGCCTCAGTTTATCTACATCTCCCTCCCCCCCCTGGAACCATTCCATGCCCGGTCACCCCTGGCGATGCGTTGCGCCTCATCGCTCCGCGGAGCTGCATTCCTGCTCAATAAATATCCCAAATAAATCATCCATAATCTCATCCATCTACTATTCAGTGACCTTTAGTGGCCTGTCCCCCTCTGCTCATCTGCACTTTAAATATTACATCAACAAAACCTCAAGCCCCATGAACCCCTGGGAGAACACAGCCAATGGCATGCAAGCTGCTGCCCAGCAATGAGGGAAGTGCACCTTCCATAAAAGCAGAATCTGAAGCTTGTTTCGAAGCCGATTAAACTTTCCAGGAGAACCCGCAAGGCTGCCCTCCTCTGGTTTCTGCCCTACCCATCGAGGCTTTGGCCCAGAAAATTAGATCTGGAATTCAGGGCTTGGTGGCTTCGGGATTCACTATAAATTGGTGTTATTCACTGAAGATGCCATCTTTCTGTTACGAGAGCCGGGGACATCACGGACCCTTCTCCTCCTGTGGCCAGGGCGGTGCAGCACAGTGCAATAATCACCCTGGGGGTGGTGCACCGCTGGAGGATCACATGGGAGGGAAACCTCATGGGAGGAGGGATGACACCCTAGGAGAGACGCGCTATATTTCTACTCCTGTCACAGCTTCCTCACCCTTTTACCCTCTCCATGATCTCATACTTCTTTTACAAGTAATCAATTACTTTATTGCGGCATGAGCCATAAAAGTTATGCATAAAACAATTGAGTTTGATAATTATAAAAAACATTTTCACACAATTAATAAAAGCAATTGGCCGTGGATATGGCATACAGTTCCTGATACATACAAGAATTTAAAACGTGCCGTTAAACATGCAATGATGCTGTTACACTAAGTTGGATAAAATGTAAACAATTTAAAAAACAAATAACCAAATTCATTGCAAACTCATAAGGATCAGTGCTAGTCAACGAGAGCAAGAGCATTGCTCACTGTTATCCTTCTCAGCCAAGCCCTATGCACATACTTGGCAACAAGGAAAAGCGCACTCAAATTATTCAAACCTTTACAAAAAGCCATTGCTACCTCCACTTGTCTGATACCTGACTTTAAACAAGGGATTAGATAGTTCACTCTATAATCGCTATAATCTTAGGGGATCCAAGCTATCCAACTCCAGTTCAGCAATCACTTCATTTATGTACAAGCTGAAGAGCAAGGGTGTCAATATGCACCCTTGTCTTACACCTCTCTGGACACAAATAGGATCCATTGACTCACTGCCCAAGCCCCATCTAACAGTGGCTTTATTGTCTCAGTATAGTGACTGAACTAATAGTAGTAACACTCGGGAATGCTCTTCTTTACCAGGACCTCTCAAAAAGAATTCCTAGGAACACAAAGACCGTCCTAAGGTCTACGAAGACCGCGTACACCCTTGACCATTTTAGAACAGTATACATTTTTAGAATGAGGTCAAGGTGAAAGGCCTGGTCAATGTTACTAGTCCCCTCTGGATCCCAGCCTGCAAGTGATTGTTGACTCCAGTTGCCTCTGTCCATTCCTGCAACCTGTCCAGAATGGCTTTGGCAAAGAGCTTCCTGCTCCATTTAGGAGGGATATTGGGCGATAGTTCCTTGGTTCATCACGGTTGCCCTTCTTAAATATGGGAACAATTTCGCTTCCTCCAGGTTGCGTGACATTGCCTACTTTAATGACAGCATTAAAAACATGACTAAGTACTGGGGCCCAGATCGGTGGTTCATCCTTGATCAGCTGGGATTTTATCAGGACCTGGGGCTTAATTGCCCTACTGTCACTACTACTGGGTTCTCACCGGGACGGAATAGATCCATCCATCGGCTCCCCTAGCTGAGGGTCAATTAGGTCATTATACAAATCGCCAACATTTATTTGCCAGCATTGGGATGGAATACTGCATTGGAGTGTGTTTGAGGCCTGCTGACCCCTCCCAGCTACCTTTCCCCAGAACAAACAGGAATCGCCCTCTTTACAGGGCACGGTTAGTGATTCCCATTTATCCCTGACAAAGGCATCCATTAGCCTAGCTTTCTGTATTGGTTGCCCCTTCTTAAGACATTGCAAAAGGCTTTTCCTGGCAGCCCAGCAGTCTGCATCAAATCAACTCTCTTGCTTGAGCACCTTCTGTTTAATCTTACTAACTGGTTTCGTAAAGGCTGTTTCCATTTTCTCATACTTCTATGTATGTGAGCAAAGTAGAACTTTGTCATCCCCTGAATAGTACTGAGATGAAAATGAACACTCATGACATCTTAGAGAAATGCACTAAGACAAAGAAGATGCACAGAGTACAGAAGAGCACGCCCCCCCCCGGATCCACAGTATTCAATCTAGCCAAAGTCGGCTATGGAATAAAAAGGAAAGAAGGGCTTCCCACACAGGACAGTCCTCCCTGGACGAGCTGGAAGAAAAAATGCTGTATCTGCTAGAGACGGGGAGAAAGCTGGGACGCCCAGGAAGAAGCCGAGAGAGACAGTGGAAAGGACGGTGGGCTAGCGGACACAGGTGACAGGCGGTCCTAAGACTTGGGAGGCAGCGTCCAGAAGGACGGTTGGTGCTGCAGAGCCACCGCAGACCAAACAAAGCCTCCCCAAGCACCACGAGTCACGCAGCTAACGGAGGAAGCTGAAAGAAGGCAGCCGCCTCACGAACCAGGCAAACAGGTACGCAGAGGGCCAGAAAGATGCTGGGAAGTAGAGAAGGTGGTGGCAAGCAGAGAAGTGGGAGAAATACCCAAACTTACAGTCTGTATCCCTGAGAAGCAGCGAAGGTGGTGGCAAACAGAGGAGCAGGAGAAATACCGAACTAAGGGTCTGGGACTCTGAAAGCAATATTGAAGAGACTTTCACATCAATGATAAAATATGTTAGTGCTTGGCAGGAGAGTAGACCAAGCCTACCTAGAAGGAGAAGTACCGAAGACAGGCAAGTCTGGGACTCACAGCCACGTTGGGAAGCGGGGACGATCAACTCAGGCACCCAAGAGGTTTCGGACGAAGGAAAGAGTGTGTCATAGGTGTTCATGGAGGTTATGGGGGTGTTGTTAGAACCCGCATTATGGTAGGTTAGTATATGTTTGTGTTTCACTCCCAATGCAATCCATGCCCAATCTTAGAAACCCGCAGCCATTTTAAAATCGAGGCCTAGTGCCGCCGCTGCAGACAGGGCAGTAAGCCCGGGCCCACAACATAGAGATTAGTGTGTGCATGCAGGGTCGGGTTGCAGCATGGGCAGCAGTGAGAAAAACCAAACCCACGGAAACTCATAAACCTCTCATTGTTTCAAACTATTAGCACTAGCATCCCAGAAGGAAAGCGCCCTGCAAGGCCATAAGTGGGCAGAGAACTCCCTGTGAACAGTTATACGAGAAGGAGCGCATGTGTCTCCAACCTTCACTAGTCCGAACTCGAAGTTATAGCTCCCAAATGCCTCCATCCAAGACCCAATTCCAGCATACCGCCAGCCACAGACCACAGACCATAAAACTGTTAGATCATCAATTTATCAGGAAGATCACAGCAGAAAGGCGGGTTCACCACATCCTGGACCCCTGTAAATTGTGCTGCGGGGAGCCAGGGGGGAAAAGTAACAAACCTAAAACCTGGGTGGGGAGATTTGGAAAGACGCCAACGGGTCTGGGATCGAGCTGGGGTTTATAAGTTATCATGACCTCGTAAATATCCTCCGCGCCCTGGTCTACAGTACCAGGTGCACATTAGTCTACAGATTGGGAATGCAATGATTTGTGTTTATAATTGCCAATTAGGAGCTTCACGCCCAATGACGTACAAAGAAGAATCCTACGTGGAAGAAGACGGACAGGAGAATCTGGGCCATACCTTATGGAGCAGGCGGAATATGATTAGGGTCGCACCAACCAGCCAATTGCATATATAATCTATGTAATGTACGTCACTTATGACGTTGTGTGCCTTTATAACTTGCTGCTTATGCTGTTGTCAGAGCGCTCCATGCCAGCAGCGTTCTTTGCTGTCGCACATTTGTATTTTTTATGAGAATAAACATTGCTCTCCTTGCAAGAGGTGTGCTGGGCCTTTTTCACTAGTATTTATTCTGTTGTGAGCATTCAGGGGCTTCTCTACATTTTTGGTGACCCCAACGTGATCCCAGATTTTCCGCAAAGACGGAGGCTTCCAGGCCACACATCTGGAGGGGAAGCAACCACCTGCAGTGACTAGTCCCAAGCACGCAACACGTAGTGGTGTACAGGAGCCATTTTCACAGAATTCCTGTCAGCTCTTTGGAGTGTGGCGCGGCTCCTAGTAAGGAGCAGGCGATTACTGGGACCCTGTGATGGAGGGGCTCGGGTGAACATGCAGATGTAAGTACACCTCTTGCGGGTGAAAACAACAGTGGTCGATGCTAAGTGGGGAGTGGAAGAACAGGGATAAGGGTGTTGTGGGTTTGTGTGTGAAGAAGCAAAGGTTTATGGTAGATTGGTGCGTATTTGAGGTGAATAGTGTGTGAAGGCCACGTGGCGTTTTTTATTATTATTGTTATAAGTACATGAGAAGAGAAACAGAAAAGTGTGGGATCCTTTCAGAGTTAGTGAAGATGATGGAGCCATATTTTAAAAATGTGAAAAGAGGATACAAAATGTTCTGCCCGTGGCAAGAGCAGGGTACGAATAACCGAGGGATATTGGAAAACATGCACACATTTCTGGTAGCTAAATACAAAGGTAAAAAACTCCAAAGGAGGAAAGAGATTTTAGAGTTATGGAAGATGATGACAATGATGAGGGTAAGCCGCAGTGTGAAAAGAGCCCAACCCCAAGTGTAGTTACACAGCAGCACCTGAAGGAACACAGTCAATCCCGCCCAAATGGCTTTACCCACTTGCTGCTCTTACCGCCACATGATATACTAACCCAACATATGTGCCCTCACCCGCCACAGCACCGCCACCATACAAATGCACACCAACACTGCTGTACCCTCAGATAGGAGGCCTCTGAAGGAACGAGAAGAAGCTTTAAAGGCACCGCAAGCACGATTAAGGGCCCTCCAGGAAGAAGGGGGAACGTCTGGGTGTGGACTAGACGTATTGAGGACCGGAGATATTTTGTTTAGACTGGACAGCACTGCAATCAAGGATGTGCATATAGAAAAGTGATGAGCGAGGAGAAGAAAGTGTAGGTTATGGGACAGTGAGGTTAGTCGGAGATATAAACAGAGACTTGAAGGAAGAGGAGTGGGACACAATGGATGAATTGGAGGAAGAAGAGGGGCACCAGCAGTTACCCCCAGGTAGAGAGCTTGTGGAGTCCGCAGTTGAGGAACAGATTTGGACGGGCAGCAGTGGCCAGGAAAAAGGAAGTGGCAGCGGGAAGACAAGGCGGGGAATGGGTACGTAATTGCCATTATTACATAAAGTCCCTGGAAGGGCGCAGTATGTGCCCTGGGCTCAGATGGATAAGAACAACCTGATCAAAGTGCTCCCACCGCTCACTGCGTTGGCTGGGAAATGGATATATGCTTATGAGAAACAAATAGCTGGGATCAGTTAGCGGTGGGAGACATAAAAAGCATGCTGTAGCAATCATGGGAAATCAGGTAGGAGATGTTTGGGTAAAGGCTGGATATCTGGGAGTAACAATAGATGGCGATACGCATGATGGGGCGCCTTTTAGCAATATCGGAGCACAGGTGTGTTATGCGGTATGGTGGCCATTCCTGATACACTGAATTTGAAATCCATAATGCAATACACAATGGGGGATGATGAAGACCCCGACCCAGTACATTTTGAAAGTGCAGGGGATGTGGAAGGCAGAGACGGGGGAACAGTGGGACCGATCAGTTCCACTTTTTTTAATTGTTATCAAAAAGGGACGGCCCAAGGAGGTACAGAAAGCTCTCGAGAAGATAGTGGGCATAGAAGCGAAAGGGTGGCCCGAAATACAGACTATAATCATACACCACTGTAAGCGAATTAAAGAGAGAGAAAAGGAAACTGCACAAAGGTTGCAGGCTGGGGAAGCGAAACTGGTACAGAAAACTAGCTAAAATAGCATTTGAAGAGGTGGTAACAATAGCGGCACAAACAGATACAGCAGATCAGGCAGCAGCTCGACTGGAGGCAAGAAAAGCGGCACTTTTTGGGGAGGCGGAGGAAAAGGGCAATGGAGCGTGGACCTCAGCCACAGCATCCGAGTGGTATCAAGGAGGTTAGCAACGTGGAAAAGGCAGGTTTCAAGGGGGTAGAGGCAGCAGAGGTGGATTTGGAGGGGTGGGGACCGTGAGGGGGAGCAGGACCTGTTCAGTGCTGGGGATGCAGGAAGTGGGGTTTCTTTGCGAGGGAATGTAAAAGCAGAATGGGAGCGGGATATAACCCATATACCCACGCTGGCCCAGTACAGCAACAGCAGCACTTCCCTGCGTCCCGATGGCCACGTCCATACCATACGAAATACACTAAGCATACACACAGTTACCACCACAGCCCCCACAGGCGCAGATGCCTGCCCGTCAAGCGCCCAAATGCAAGCCACACACAAAACCAATCATACAGTGGTCCAGTGCCCACAAATAATACTGTCCCAAACAAAAAGTTGGTACTCTGGGGGGGTGAGTATCATGGGAGGTAACCCTTTCATGTTCCAGATACCATACATACCCTGACTAGGACAGCTCACAGAAAGCTCTTGTGTGCCCAGTCCTGTCTGCTGCACCTCCTCAGAGGTATTCTTAATTTTCTCACTTTTCCCCAGAAGCTCACTGTCTCCAGAGCCCTGGTTCTCTCTAAGCTGGACTACTGCAACAGCCGCTTTCTCAATTGCCTTCCTCTACTCTCCGCCCTCTGCAACTAATCCACAACAAGACTGCAAGACTTATCCTTGGCCTCAAGCCCAGGGACCTTATCTCTCCTGCCCTGAAATTTCTCCATTGGCACCCAGTGGCTGCAAGGATCAAGTTCAAGACCCTCTGCATCGTCCACAAGGCTTTCTGGGGCTGGGGCCCACACTACATCCAATGCTCTCTTCCAAAATACCTTCCTTCTTGAGCTCTTCACTCAGCTTCCTCCAACTCTCTGAGGGCCAGACGCTTCTCCAGAAGAGAGTGGGGTAGATCTCACTCCTCTGCATGTGCCTCCCTACCACTCTCAAACGTGAGCCGGACCAGCTGATGTTCCAGAAGCAGCACAAGCTCTTCCTTTTCTCCTCTGCTTTCTCTCTCTCCCTCCTATGCTGACCTACCTGTCTGCTGCGCCGACTGGTTGCTTGGCTACCCTTAGAGTCTCACTGGGTACCAAGCTCCTCCATGATCAGTCTCCCTGCACCGCCTCCAGGCCTACCGCCCACTTGGGGGCTGTAACTGTAACCTCTACAGTCCCCTGCCTTTTTGTACTTACCCAGAGCTGTGCTGCCCTGGCTGCACTTACTAAGAGCAATGCTGCTGATTGCACTTCCCCCTTCCCTCTCCCTGCCCCCTCGCCCCCGCTCCTTTCCCCAGCACCTTTGCACTGTCGCACTTGCACAATATGAATGATACCAGGCCTAGTAGGATTGCTGGTCTTGTCCTCCCTCTGTCATCCCTCCCTTGTCTTGTCGCACCTAGAAACCATTATGTGCAGGCGCATTACAAATGACATATTTCATATATCATAACAAAACATTGTTTTGTTGTACCATTTCTTTTCAAGTATTTTTGCAACATGTCTACCTCCACAAAACATTAACGCTGATGTGTGTCTTCTTTCTTCCTTCCTTACTTTTTTCTAAATACAAATACATGAAGATTCGTTCAGGGAAAGGTCATATCCCTGTTCTAGTGACAATGCCATAGTGACTGTGTTCTCCTCTACCTATGTCATGCATTGAGTAGCTGGACTGTTTGCACTGTCCATGTTTGTATTGGGCATATATCCAGGATATAGTTTTATACGGGAAGTGCATATAAAATGGGGGACATGGGAATGCCAATGCTGCCAATATCTCTTCTTTAGATGGAGAAACTGAAAAAGAGAACACCGGTGGTATTAACATGACAACCAATACTACTGTCAATAGTTTGAATTCCACTCAGGAATACATGGGGAATGTTACTAAACTAGCTATGTTATTTTTATTTCCTAATGTGTTTCTGACATAATTGCAAATGTGAGTTTTTCAAACATGCGCTTTCTATTATTTCACATGCAAGTGCATTAAAAGGCAATTCAAAAGGATCCCATTCTTTCCCGTCCTTATCTACCAATTTTCGTAAAATTAACTTCAGAGTTTTATTGAATCTTTCTACCAAGACATCGGTTTGGGGATGGTACACAGATGTTTGTAATGTGGTAATGTGGAGTAACTCTTTGACTTCTGCTATAAGTTTACTCAAAAAATGTGAACACTGGTCTGTTAGTATTTCCTTGGGATAGCCGACCCTGGAGAAATACGGTAGAAGGTGTTTAAGGATTTGCTGTGTGGTATTATTTCGCATTGGGAATGCTTGGGATATCGGGTCGCGTAGTCCACAATAACAAGGACACATTTGTTGCCTAGTCTGGATGTTTCTAAAGGCCCAACTATGTCCTTTCCGATTCTTGAAAAAGGAACTTCTATGATCGGTAGTGCGTTCCGAGGGGCAGGTAATGGGATGTGTATGATGGTCTTTTGACATATTTCACACATCTGGATAAAGGTCTTTATATCAGCATGGATACCTGGTCAGTGAATCTTTCGACTAATATGTGCCTGGATTTTAGATTGTCCAAGTTCTCCGGTAAGATGGGAATGTGTAATTTCCAGCACAACCTTTCGGTGGCTCTGGGTATTACCAACTGTGACATCTACGGAAGGGTATTAAGCCTTCCGTAGATGTCTTTCTTCTATAAAGTAATCCTTGTTTTAGGGGAAAAAAGGGCTCCCTTTCTTTAAGCCTTCTCCTTCTGGAATAACTTGTAGAAAGCTTCTGTCGCCGAGAGCTGGATCATTTCGCTTGGGTCTTCTTCCTTCCTTTCTTCAATGTTCAAGGTTTATCAGCTTCCTCAAAGCCTAAGGTACCTCTTTCTGTGTCATCTGGTTTGCTTTCTTTAAACTGAGGAAATAGAGCCCTTTCCAAAATTCATTGGGCAATTTGATCTCCCGACATACTTCAAAAGGGATCTCACCATGATTCTGTAAGAGAACCTAATCTCCACGGAAGTCGGGATAGATGACGCAAGCTAAGACGTCTATCCCAAACTTCCATGCAAGGCCAGATCTTGGAGCAAATCTTATCTATCACCCTGGAGGGGTATCAGGACCAAGTCTGTAGAAATCATTCCTCTTTTCCCAGGGGACTAATAGCTTCCCTACTGCTACAGATATCAAAACCTATCGATTCCTTGGTGGCTACGGAAGGGTTGGAAACTCTCTGACTAGGTTTTTGAAATTGTAGAGTTCCACAATTAATTTCAATTGAGTCACATCCCACTTCTGACACCATATGTAAGGAACTCATGGTGGCAACAGTAAAGACAGACATAAGTGATCACAGTTCAAAGGTGTTTATTAAATTATATAAATGGTGAGAAAACACCCACCTAAAGCTAAATCTAAGATGGGCGAAGCTACGACCATCAAATAATAATAAGGCAGTCCTAGTGGCGTCTTGTCAAAATGTAATAGGCCTATCCTAAAGAAAACTATTGCCAATCCTTAACACTAAGTTATAAAACAGTGTGGGATAGTGTTCACAAGAAAAGAAAGAAAAGTGTCCACAAAATGATAAGTCAGGATGTTATGGGCGGGGTCTCCCTTCCCCACGGTTTTAGCATGGGACAAGGCAGGACTCTTGAGCACAGCACACTCCTGGGCTTCTTCAGTACAAGGCTACAATTCCTTGCAGTGATATCAGGACCTTCGGTGGCCAAGTCTCTTTCCTAAAAAGTTTCTTGCCTCATAGGGCCTGATGTGACAAAAAAACAAAACAAAAGGTTCCTTTCCGTTTTCATCTGTAGGGTGAGAACTCTTCACCCCTGGATCCCCCTGAAATGGGCTCCAATACTCTTTCCTGGTTAGCCTCCCTCCATCGGGTTCACTACAGCCTTTCCAAGCAGAATACTTTTGCTTGTTGTATTCACGAGTCTCAATGTCTTTTAAAACAACCTCTCACTAAGGAAATCCCTCAGCCGGGTTCACTCTTGTCAACACAATGTTCACAGGTGCGTTACTGTCCACCCCAATTCACAGGCATCCCTCAATCGGGGTCACGTTTGCCACTATAACACAGTTCACTTTATTTAGCTCTCTCTTGGCATCCCTCAGTCGGGTTCACATTTGCCTCCACTACGTGCCAAAGACTTTTGACTGTACAAGGGGGTTTGGCTTGAACTTCGTATGACCACTTGGACATTTCTCACCGGCCTCGCTTAATGCCTCTTGGTACTTGCAGTTTCTACAACATCCGAAGACTTTCGACTATGCACAAGATTCAACATAACTCGCTGCAGGACTACTTCGATTTCTAGGTTTAACACATTCTCCTTGTTCAGGAGCAGGGCATCAGTCAGAGTCCTTCAAATGAGCGCCGGACCACTCTGACTCTGATACCAAGTATATGCACAAAAAGACCTCTGTGTCTTTAATCTTCTTAGATGTTGCCACTCTAACCTTGGGTTTAACACAGTCCGGCTCCTAACAAGTTCTTCTGACTCACCGGCTGTGCTGAACTTGGTGTTTGTTTTGCCACTGGAGTCAAGGACGGTACCACGATGGCAACCTTATCTCTCCGCCCTGGCTGTCAGTGTGGGAGGGTTCCACGTACCGCTGACGTCCATCACACCATTCACCAGCCAGTGTACCTCAATCCGATCTTGCATCACCCTCTGCTTCTTCCGTAATGCACTGCATAACCAGCTCAACCAGTGTACCTCGATCCTATCTTGCATTGCCCACTGCTTTTTCAGTAATGCACCACATAACCAGGACGGGGTACGCGTGGCCCTTTCCACGCGATTTGGCTGGTGCGACCGGGGTACGCAATTACGCTGGGGTGCGGTCTGGGTAAGCGTGGGCCTTTCCACGCGATTTGGCTGGTGCGACCGGTGTACGCGGTTGCGCTGGGGTGCGGACGGGGTACGCGCAGGCCTTTCCACGCGATATGGCTGGTGCGACCAGTGTACGTGAATGCGCTGGGGTGCGGACGGGTTACGCGCAGGCCTTTCCACGCAATTTGGCTGTGTGACCGTGGTACGCGATTGCACTGTGGTGCAGACGGGGTATACGCGCAGGCCTTTCCACGTGATTTGGCTGGTGCGACTGAAGTACGCGATTGCGCTGGGGTGCGGATGGGGTACGCGCGGGCCATTCCACGCGATTTGGCTGGTGCAAACAGAGTTGGCGCAGATTTTTACACCAATTACAATGGGGGCTGTGTGCTGGGCCACGGATGGCACAGGGCCTTAGGCCGTATTGGGAATTTCACTGGCTTTTTCCTGCGCATGGGGGCGTGTTGGGTCGTTACTGGCGCTGCTCGATGTTCATTGCGCCACGGCTACTGAGGCCTCGGAAAATCCATGAATACACGTGCCGCGCCGTTGTTGGTTTACGCGTGATGCACGCTCCTTCTCAGCGAGCAGCGCTTGCATTACTTCTGTGCTTGATTCCATGAATCAGGCCCTTTAGCTATGTGTGCCTGATTCACAAAGCCTTTTTCAATGGGGTTGGGCCACTATAGAACGTGTTTGTGAATCAGGCCCTATAGATCACTGAAGGAGCTTTTCAGCTACTCCAGCGGGCCTTTTCTTTTATGCTCCTGTTGATTGCTTTTTATATGAATACCTATTAATTTTAGAGCGAAAATAAGGTTCTCTCTTCACTACTGAGTGGCAATCACTGTGATTAAAGGCTGATGTATTTCAGCTCCCTCACTCCTTGTCTCTATATGAATTGTATGCGCTGTTTTAATAACTGATCTGGCATACTTTGAGACACAGCATCAGTGCTGAATTAGGTGAATTGCCGCGGGGAAAACGCTGTCACTAATGGAGCGATGTAGACGACTTTACAGGGTTCTTCTTATGCCCACTTACATTCAATTGTATCCATTTGGGCGTAGCAACATTATTGGGAATTTGCTGGGACTGCTGGCTGATTGCCTTTAAGCACCATTTTCTAAGGGCTCAACTTGCTGCATTATACGCAGATTAGGGGAACTGTTGAGAGGGGATATTATAAAGTACCCCTGCAATAAGATTCTTTAGCATGTCAATATTGTAGGTCTTCAACAGCTTTATAATTCGATTGTTTCTAACAAGAAAGAAAATGGTGCATTAGCCAAGAAAGCGCAGGGTATCGCACCACTTTCACTATCCGTCTCCATACAAGCCTATTTCGGCTAAAAAAGGCCTTAAAGGGAGAGATTACCAACCAGTTCCTTTGTTTTTAATAGTAACTGTTTTGTAATACTGCTCCCTTGCGAACTTGTCACCTGTTTCTATATATTGCTGGATAACGTCAGCACTAAGAGTGTATTTGTATTGCCGATTCATCATTGAATACTTTATTATTGCAAGTGTGTGGGAAAATCGAAGTTTGTGCCCAGCATTGACAAAAAAAGAGTCAGCAGATCATTTTAAAAAAGTTACCTTGTTCCAATTCACCAGTAACTCAAATTAACATAGGGTCACATGCAAGTAATCAAATGAAAACTGTAAGGGACCCTGGGAAAAACTTAACATCCCAAAATCATATAACGAATGCAACCATCAAAGATGAATTAGTGCAAACCATCCGTACTGATTTGGGGCTGCATAGGGTCCATACACCACATTAGATGAACGCAGTACCGCATAGGAACACAACAAGTCTGCTATCCTAGGGTGCAGGAGACGCAGCTAAATCAAGAACCACGCAAAGACAAATGCGCCACCGAAGGGCAACACCAGTGGCAAGCCAGAAGATCATGGATTTCTTTCCGCAAGCGGGCTCAAGTACGGAAATCAGAATCCTAGAGCCACTTAGAGAATGTCTCATGGAGGGGGCGGGGAATGTTACGATAATTGCATACTTGAGGGGGTGGGAACAGTGGGCTGCTTAGCTTTTGATATCGATCAGACTAGCTCTAAAAAAAAAATGATAGAGTGGAAAAAAGTAATGCAGCAAATCATTCACAAAGTGTAGTAGGAGAAATCTTATTGATTATTGAGGATATAACCCCAAGTCCCCCTCACCCCCCAAACAAGCAATTTAGCACAAAGCCCAGACATCAGTGGCCCAGGGATGATGCACCATACATTACGAGAGGCTGATCTTCATCAATGTCAGCATCAAACTCTATCCTTACTGCATCGGTGGAATAGTATGACAATATCAGAGATCAGGTCAAGACCCATATGCTGATATTGGCCAAATGAAATGTAAAAAATGACATACTAAGTAACTTGCTTTTTAGCCAAAACCAAACCACTAGTATCAGAAGTGACAAACAAGTGGGACCTTTGGATCCAATTTTAAGTGATCGGAATTTGGTCTGCGATGAAAAAGAACAACTATAAACAAATAAGAGGGCCTTTAACCATAAAAACATGTGTCCATTCAAGAGACACCGGAAACTCAGAAGCCATTGGACACAATACCTGGAAGGATCAATCACGAACCTGATCGCTAGGTAAACAATCAAGAGGAAACCCTAATAAAGTAAAAAAATGGGAGGAGGGATCAGCTGAGATGTGGCTCCAGAAATATCTTAGAACTTTACAGCTAGAAGAAAAGGAAGTAGAGCATAGCTGTCATAGTAATATTAAAAATGGAAAATTTCAAGGAGTTACACCGAATCAACCCTCAGCGAACCATCTAAATAGTAAAAAAAGCAAACTAGTCAAATTCAGCTACTAATTCAGGGGGCTATTGACTGTTGGGAGACACAATAAACCTGTGAAACAAAAAGTACACGGAGAAAGGAGAATTATTGGGACCATAGTACAAAATGCCCCATAAGAATTATTAGCTGAATCTTCCAACAATCCTAAATCTGATATAGTCTCAGAAAAAGGAAAAAACAGGGGCGAAAGAATGAGGGGCAGCAATCTTTCATATGCCTAAACGTTCTGTGGCGGAAGGGCGCAGAAATGGAGTCTATCAAGGCAAATACTCAGGTGGGTCTCTTTGAAAATGAGCTATGAGGACACACAAGCATTGACTCTGCTTTCCATTCTTAGTTTGGTGATGGATCCGAGGATGGAGAATGATTGACCAAAATATTTCAGCTACAGGAAAAGTACCCTGTTAGAAAAGATTCAATTCAAGTGGAAAAATCCCCGATAAATAATCAGACAATAAAAGGTGCTAGATCATGGGAGGGGGTTCAGAAAAATAAAAAGAATAAAGAAGAGCTGATAATATATTTTGAACTCCGCCCACAACTAAATCTGGATATATCCCTTAATCGGGCTAATCTACTAAAAATGTTGTGTGAAATTCCAGCCCAACAGAGAATATCTACATTAGATTTCATTAGTTTCCCATGAGGCACGCACTGATTTAGTAGAGGTCCACTGGCACTCTTCCTTTGTGGGTAGGTCTTTAATAGAAGAAAAAAGTGAACTATTAAGACTTGGATGCTTTGTGTGTCAAGAAAGGAAAGAAATAAAAACACTTCTAAATAGGAATGATAAGATACCTGAAGATGCTCATGGCTCCAAAGTAATACCACCTCTTATTTGGAGCACTGGCCGGAGCAAGGAGGTAGGAAAAACAGATAATTTCCTTGAAAGATTGAGCAATCTGAGCATGACTGATGCCCAAGGTAATTGGTCATGGATGTTGGAACCCTTGAAATGTGAATTCGCAAAGGAAGAAGGTACTAAGAACTCACTGTGACATTAGATAAAGTGTATCTAACTGTGTGGAATATAAGAGGCTTTAATAGCGTACTAAGAAATTAGAACAATATTATTTTTGACATAAATTACATTGTTTTATTCCAAGAAACATGGCTCTCAAAGAAAAACTGTATAGATGGGTTCACCGTAATACAATAAACAACTGTTAAATCTAATGGTAGGCGACCATCGGGGGTGGGGGGGCTGGATACTAATAGCATTAATAAACTCAAAGATAAAAACCATAAGGATAGTGTCAGATAGCCTACCTGGTATACTAGCGGTCTCTGTTGAATTGGGGAAAACCAATGGAAGGAAGCTATCCATTCTACTGCGAAATCTTTATTGGAACTATGCAGTACTGGGATTAGACGTTTTCCTAAATTAAATTTCAGACATTTTAGGCCACTGGTTGTCAACCAGTGAATCACATGTGATATTAGCTGGCGGCTGGCGATTTAAATTTCGATTGCTTGAATAAAAAGCAAAGTGGATAAAAGCCAAAATACCATTAAAAGGACAAAATGGAGAGCACTGTTACAATTATAGGATTTGGTGATGGTAAATGTCCATGTCATTGGATATTTACAGAGTAAGGCAACCTGAAAAAGGGAACATCAATTATCGATTATGTTATTTTGTCTCGAGCTATGTTTGGTATATGTAAGACATTCAAAGTGAAACAGACAAACTTAAGTGATCACGACATGCTTGAGCCAATATAATGATTGATGTAAAGGGTGATCATTTTGAATGAGAGTTTATTGGCTAATCCTGGAGGTAACAGGATTAAGAAATTCCAAAATGGAGGAACTAAATTAGTGAATAATTTGGAAGTATTCAATAACAATGCCACAAAGGGGGAAGTGATGGACGCATGTTCAACAAAGGGCTTTAAGATATTTTTGTGCAAAATAAGATGCCAAAAAAGTCGACAACATGGAATTGCTAATCATTTGCACATATTTGATAAAGCTCTATGGGTTAGAAAAAATCTATAGAAATCAGTTATGGCAGTTAAGGCTAAATCAAATAACTGATGAGACATATCAAGAGAAGAAAACTGATTGATATAAACAGTGGGTTAGCACCCACAAATATCAAATGGTGCAAGCAGATGGTGAGATGATGCTTAATTTCTTTCTCAAAATCATTCGCGAAACCTTTGTCATTAATTAATAGCCAAGATAAAATGCAAACTGAATCACAAAGTAATGGGGTAAGTGAATCTATTTGGTGGGCTCACTGGTTTGAAAATGAATGGTGAAATTAAGCATAACAGATCATGTATTATTCTATGCCTTGTGATATAGGACTTTGAGAGAGAGGACATAGGGAGATGAATAGCAAATGCCTAAAATTTTAGGACAACAGGACCAAATGGACTAGCTAACAGGATACTAAAATTGAACAAAGAGTTGTGGTCGACATTTTTAGAATACCTATTTAAAGACCTACTGAAACATCGATCTATGCAAGAAACCTGGAAGGATTCAATTATAATTCGATCCATAAGAAAGGGAATCTGGTGGATCCCTGCAATTATAGACCTATAGCGTCGCTAGAGTGTGATAGCAAAATATTCTCTGCTCTAATCCTCAAAAAACTGGAATTTGGATTGCGGAAAAAAATATTATATCAAAATTCCAAACGGTTTCAGGAAGGGTATGGCGACAGCACTTAATTGTTTGGTCCTTTCAGTACTGAAAGAAAAGGTATGGTCCAATACAAAGATGATATCCTCCCTCTATGTGGCAATGATCGTTTTTCAAAAGCCTTTTTTTAAAATTTATTTATTTATTCATTTGTTTTTGGTACAATGCACCTTACAAATGTTTGTTACAAACTTTAAAACAACAGTATAAACATATATATTTTTATATCTTTAGAACACATAAAAGTATTAGTAAGCATGAACATCATATTCCACTAATAAATTCAAATCAAACAGCTTCAAATCTCTTCAAATTAAAGTCATACGAATTCTCGATTACAGCTATATCATTTCATCGTTCTTGTAGATCTTAATCATTCATATAGCAGCCTTTACGTTTTTCCTCCAGCACAACAATTAAGCGTATTAATGCCAATATCACCGTCTGCGATTTCCCCCACATGCATTGTGACCATAGCAACTCTTGATAGAGCTAGATTACTGTTATAGAATTTCCCAAGTGAAAACTTCTAATGGTTTCAAGCGCATCACAATATATTTACCAGGTGTTCAGCGACTCAGGGCTATCTTTGTTGCGGCAAAGTCTACAACACATTTCAAAAGCCTTTGATAAAGTGAATCAGCAACTACTTTGGCTCAAATTGAAAAAATTGCAAATTCCGTCGTCCTTGCTGTCTATTCTTGAATATATTCATGAGGATTCCAGGATAAAGGTTTGTTTACAAACCACTGCTAATGTGACGGAAATTATTAACTTGAAATCATTTGTAATTATTGTAAGGATCCATGCGTCTCATAAACTCTTAAACATCTTGTAAATGAAATGTCCTCTGTTAGTGGAAATTAAAACAAACTACTTGGGATTTAGCCTAAGCCACTCTTTCTCTTCAGGTGATATATGGAATCGTGTGAATGCAGGCAATAATTGTTTTCAGAATGTTAAATGAAATAGGTATTTTAGATGTTAGATGAAATGTTAGACTTTATAGAGTTGTACTTAATAAGTATTTTGATACTGTTTTCTCTTTGTTTTACCTTTTATTTAATTCTAAATTAGAAAAGAAATCATATATGAATGATATACAATGATCTATAATGGTGCTGTAATTTGTATAAAGGTGTGCTGTTATGTTTTTTAATTGCCTGTATGTAATGGTATATGCTGTATTTTACGATTGTATTTCTTGTCTCTTTTGTCTTCCTCTTCCTGATGTAGTAAGATATTATGGTGTTTCTGTGTGTGAGAGATCATATATTTGATCAAAACACAATAAAAAAGAATTGTTGGGATGGTTAGGCTACTGGAATACCACTAACAGGTAGACAATGGGTCTGTAGCCTCTGGCACTCGAGATGTTTTGTACTACTAGACTATAACTAGTCTTAAAGCCCATTAGTGATTTGCAATTCATTCTACAGACAAAAGCCAGGCAGTTTAATGCACATTGGCCGACAGTAGGAAGAAGGTCTGTGCGTGTTCAGATAGAATTATTAAAAGGATGTTACCTAGAGGGTTTGAGGAGCTAGAAAGGGTGGTGCCAGAGGTTAAGGAGATAACGGATATCAGAAGAGTCTGCAAGTGCTGGGAGTGGTATGTAATGAGCAGATAAGAATGCTTGAAATTGCCCATTGCACAGACACTCCATGTATCCAATGTGTGTAATAAGTAATGAAAGCTCCAAGCAACCTTATAAGACCCCACTGTGTGCATAACCATATTCTTCTCTTATTGGCAGGTCTCGACTACTGATGCCAATAGTGTCATCATAAGAAGAAAACCACTATTATAAATGCAGTGCCCTCCAGCTCGGCCCGTGCTTCCCCACTCTGGATCTGTATCCCTCATTATATTGTATGACATAAACAAAGACACAAACACCCTCCAATGGGAATAGAACAAACTGTTGGAAGTTGCATAGAGAATGCAGTATTAATAAAACATGTTCTCATGCTTAGATTGTAGCTTTAGAGGAAATTGAAGGCCGAGAATGATGACCGTTCTAGAAAATGTCTGACAGCTGTAAACATTGCAATCTGAGGACATGTTTTTGATTAATATGTGATGTGATAGTTGCACAGGAAGCGCAAAAGGGGATCTGTGGAAGGACGCAGAACCCCAGTAAAACAAAAGTTAGTAAAATAAGCAAAAATGGAAAGGCTGCGATCAGAGAAACAAGGGGGGGGATCATGAACCAGGAATGGGGTGGGTCTGAGAAGAACTTTCTCTACAAAAGAAAAAGAGGAAGTGGGAGTTGCATGCATTTTGTATACCTTCTCTATGACGTCATTATGTGCCCCTAGTGTTTATTATTTTTCATTACATTGTATCCTGTTTTCTATCGGCACTAGATAATACTGGTTTCTGGACAACTGAACTGCACAGACACGTGAAATATGCTGATAGTGGTCATTCGGCCAACTTCAGGTTACTAGAGCGTTGCCGCCAGCCAGATGCCAATGGATCTCACCAGTCTGAACCAGTCTCAACAATAAAGCCATCATCTGCAATGGAAGCCGTCCTGGGGCGGATGCTTACACCCCTGGTCTGAGGATAATGACATTGGAAATACATCACTGCTGCCATACTTTACCCGGAACTGCTTAGTCAGATGATGCCCCAAGAACATGGATATAAATAACAGACCAATCCCAAGAGACAATTAACTTAATTGTCTTAGATAAGGCAGGAATAACAGACCAGAAGACCTGCTTAGTGCCTTTCAATGTGAGAGGGTCAAATGTTTGGCATGCATAAAAAAGCCCATCTTCAGGGTAGGGTGGGGTGGGTTAGTTCGGTCGGGAATGGATTAATGCTAGGATGCTGTCTATCTTGCAAGACTGACTGTAACAAATCCTTTTGTTCATTCGACTATTCTTTTTTGGCGTTTACATCACCTTTCCCATAAATCCTTAGCGCAGTTAACACAGACAAGTTCCTGACCCAATGTAAAGCAAGGGGTGGCGTCACGCCAGGAGGTTCTATGGGTTCCCAGAATGCAAGGTCAGTTGGCGTGCTGTTTTCCTCCCACTGCCCATTTCTTATATTTTGATTAGATTTTTTATTTATATCGCGCTCGTAGACAACTGTGTCAGAGCGCGAACATGCAATGTGAGGAGAACAGGGGAGAACAATATAAACAACGATCTTACTAGGCCCAGTGACACTGAGAACGCGCAAGTGCATGGGAAGGGAAAAGGGGGAAGTGCACGGAAGGGGGGGGGTGGAAAGTGTGGAACAGAGGAAAGAACAGAATAAATAAATAAGTTAAATAAATAAATAAAGGTGGTAGTGCAGCCAGCAAGTGGTAAGTGCTAGGTTAAGCAGGAGGCAGTGCAGGAGGTTGGCAGGGTAAGCAGGTACCTGGGCCCAAAGGACAGAGGGTGGCCAGGTGCACGGTGCCGAGAGAGAAAACAGATCAGCTGGGGAGAAGAGGGGCAAAGGCAGAAGCAAAGAGGAAGGTCTTGAGGTGCTTCCGGAACCGGAGATGGTTCTCCTCAAGTTTCAAGGTGGCAGGGAGGCTGTTCCAGAGGGAGGCCCCAGCCGAAGACAGATATCTACCCCCAGCTCATTTCTTTGAAAAACGACTGACCCAGCGAGAGTTAGAAGTAGAGGAGCGAAGGGCTCGAGAGAGGAGGTATTTACGGAGGGATAGCTGAAAGTATTTTGGACCCAAGCCCTAGAAAGCCTTGTGGACAATGCAGAGGGTTTTAAATGTAATCATTGCATCCACTGGAGCCAATGGAGAGATTTCAGAGCTGGAGAGATAGATCGCAGGGCTTGAGGCAAGGACAAGTCTGGCAGTCCTGTTCTGGATTAGTTGCAGAGGGCAGAGAGTAGAGGCAGTCCGCAGAAAGCCGTTTACTTCTTGCAAGGGATGCTGCCAGAAAAGGGTGCAGGGCTTACAAGCCCTTTTTGAAGCCTCCCTAAGCTGTTCCTCTGCCACACCCCCTTGAACCAGATAAGTGGTTGGACAGGGTAAGCATCCAATCCTGGGAGGGGGCAGGGTATTTAAGAAGGTGCATGTGAGTTGTGCAGTGTGGGTTAGTTGTGGAGAAGGACGTCCAAGAGGCCAGAGGAGGCAAAAGCGGAACCAGTGCGGAGGCTATTGGTGAGAGGGGGTCTGTGGAGTGTTTGTGTTTGAGAGGAAGGATTATGTGAAAGAGCAATAGATTAGAAAGTAGTAGTAGGTGGGTGTGGTGGTGGTAGCAGGAAGTGGTTGTTTGTAGGTGTGGACGGTAGTTAGCAGTAGCAATCGTATTGGAAGTGACAGTAGCGGGAGAGGGTTAGTGAGAGTACTAGAAACAGGACAGAGGTAGTGGTTGTAGCGCAGAAGTAGTGGTAATAGTAGAGGAGAAGTAGAAGGTGGAGTAGCTGTGAGGAGGAAGGAAGGTGATGGTAGTATAGGTATTGGTGTAGAGTGGCGGTTAGAAAAGGAGAGTGGTAACATCTAAGGGTGGAGGTAGGAAGGCAGAGTGTGAGAGCGTAGGGACAGTAGTATAGCGGGAGGGGAGCATCTTAGGGCCCCGTGTAGAGAAGGGTCAGGAGAGACACTGCGTGCAAGGAGAACAAGGGGAACTGGGTGGAAGGAAGCAGCAGCCCATATCCCCATAGAGTACTAAGCGAGGCTAAGTCAGGGATAACTAGAAGACCCCTAGGGAGGTAGCCAGCCACCGTCTTAGGGATACCCCTTTTTTAGCCTAAGGAAGAAACGCAGACAGTAGGGGTTACCTTCAGATATTACTGGTATCACTCGAATACTACGAATACAAAATGCCAAATGCACATTTACTGCACATTCAGCAGTAACAAAAATGCTGAATCCCAAAACAGCAAACAAGGGGAGAGGGGGTGTACCCGCTCCTCTTGAATGGTATCATTGGTTTGGAGGCTGCAGGGGTGTCCCTGCTTCCACTGGAATGATTGCGGCGGGAAATAAAAATTGAAGCAGGAAAGAAAAGAAAAAAGTCCCTACCCCTTTAGGGATAGGAAACTTAAGTCGCAGGGTGCAAGTCGAGGCTCCAGAGAGAAGGTAACTGAGGAGAACATAAAGTAGGCAGAGTTGGTTGCAGTCAACATTGCTGCAGTATTCTTTCCATTTCTGTGCTTGGAGGAGGAGCCTTGCCGACTAGTGCTACCCAGACCGCGAGCAGAGTTGGTCGCAGTCAACGCAGTATGCTCGGTCACGGTTTAGGCTGCGTTGTGGGGGAGGCGAGGTGCCTGCTATATAGAATTAACTGGTAGGAGACCGCCGGCTCATTAGCACGTACTCCTCTGTCAGGCGTGCCCCTCTTTTTGCACCTCTCTTGGATGGATTTAAACTTTTTGATTTGTTTGGCGTTTTCGTTCTTGGCTCCATTCAATTGTATTATTCTAAAAACGCCTCACCCTTAGTTTGTCCACCCACTGGTTCTGCTTGAATTGTAGCCGGTTGTAACGAAAGGCGGGAGTGTGTCATTGTGAACTGGGCTCCTTAAGCAACGTCATAGCCTGCCTATTCTGTTGACTGTATATGAACTGTTAGCTGCTTGCAACAGTAGCAGGCCTGCCTATTCTGTTGACTGGTGTAAGGAATTCGTGGTGGCAACAGTAAAGACAGACACAAGTGATCACAGTTCAAGGGCGTTAATTAAACTGTATAGGTTGGTTGGAAAAATGCCTAATCTAAACCTAAATCTAAGATGGGAGCAAGCTACACCATCAAATAATAATAAGGTAGTCCTAGTGGTGTTGTGTCAAATAAAAGCCCTATACTAAAAATAAATATTGCCAAACCATACAACTAGATACAAAAAGGATGTGGGATAATGTTCACAAGAAAGAAAGAAGTGCTCACAAATGATATGTCAGGATGCAGTAGCCGAGTCTCCCTTCCCCACGCTTTGAGCACGGGACAAGGCGGGACTCCTGAGCACAGCACACTCTCAAGCTTTCCCAGCACGAGATGACAGTTCCGTTCTCAGCTAACAGGGCCTTCAATGGTTAAGTCTCTTTTCTCTTAAAAAGTCTCTGGATCTGATGTATTCAAAATAACAAATAAAAAGTTCCTTTCCGATTTCACCAGGGTGATGGTCGGTTCCTCACCCTTGGGTCGCCCTCTTCTGGGCTTAGACCCCTCTCGAATGTCGGCCTCCCTCCATCGGGTTCACTATGGCTTTCATGGCATTCATGAGTCTTAATGTCTTTTTAAACACTCTATTGTGGACATCCCTCCGTCGGGTTCATGCTTGTTACCGCAAAGTTCATAGGGGCCTCATTCTTCACCCCTTTCTGTCGGTGTCCCCTTCACTGTTGCCAATCCAATGTTTGTTCTCCTTTTCACTATGCGGGACGGTGTCCCTTAGCTTTCCAATTATGTGGTGGTCAAAGACTTTCGATTGTACATAGGATTTTGCTACACCTCTGTATGACCACTTGGACCTTTTCCCTGTGGCTTTCCCAAAGCCTTCTCGTATTGGTAGTTTCAACAATGGGGAAATTAACCAGAGTCTCTCGAGTGAGCCCCCACGTTGTGCTGGACCCCTCTGCAGCTGGTCTTCCCTGTAAGAGTTAAGAGTTCTTTGACTTTTCCTCAATTTGCCATTTGCAACTTTCGTTCAACACAGCTCGGATTCTTATCGGTTTTCCCCTTGACTCACTGGCTGTGATGAACCGCTTGGCTTTTCTTGTCGATGGGGTCAAGGACGGTACCACGGTAGTAGGCGTCTCCCACTGGCCTGGTTATCAGTTTAGGAGGGCTCCATGTACCGTTGACATCTGCTGCAACATACGTTAGCTATTGTTTGCGGTCTTACGATTTCTTTCAGGCATGCTTTGCGGGTCTGGGTCGGAAAGGGCAAGGGCGCTTCTCTCCTTGTCACTCTTCTGGTTCTTACCCCTTTCCCTCCTCTTGAATTGCCATACTGGGATAGCTGTCTCATTTTGCGGTCGGCCTTACTCGTAGTGTGCTCTCATTCTCTACCTTTTATCCCTGTGGGAAGGTAAAGGGCTGTCAGGTGTGTGTGATTCTAGTCAATTGCCTGACTTTGCCTGACCGTTGTGTTTGGACATGTCAGTTAAACGGCTCTGGTGTTAGTCTGTTGTCTTTTGTGGTATGCGAAAGTGTCGGAAAAGGGGGGGGTGTTTCTGAGTATCCTATGTGGTAGGAGGGGGAAAAGGTGAGGGAAGAAGGGGGATACCGCGTCTCACCCATCGGTGTCCCACTTCCACTCCCCTAGGATCCCCCATCTAGGTGATCTTCCCTCACTGGTCCACTCCCAGGAACTGGATCCAATAGCGATGGCTGTGTCCTGGCCACCTGAATGACAGATCCCGGGGACTAGTCAGGGAGACACCTTCAGGTTTCTCACACTGGATATGACTGTTAGCTGCTTGCAACAGTAGCGGGACTGTGGCTTTGTGAACTTGGCTATCCAAGCAACGTCATAGCCCGCGATATCCGGCTTTACCTTGCTTGTTGTCGTCATATCAAATAGCGCCCTTTTTTCAATTCTCTTTATATTGTTTTTAACTGTTTTAATCCTGCAATTTTAATCCTGCGATTTTGTACTTGGACCCGTAAATCCATTTGGACCAGGTTTTCCTAAAAAAACATAACATATTTTCGCTTATTTGCACATTATGTCTATTGATCCTATATTAGAACCACCTCTCTGTGAAAAGCTGGTAAGGGAGAAGGACGGAGGGGCTGGAATAATAAACCCCGTTGCTAAGGATGAGCCAAATGGTCCCCTATGATTCCTCTCCTCCTGACTGTTTGGAGTTGCCGGATACTACCATCCCTATTAATATGTGTAGGGGAGAGGAAAAACAGTGCCTGGGGGCAGCCTGTTATTCATTGCCCATCCCAGGTAACTTGTTGATTAACACAGTGGACACTGGCACCCTCTCTGGCATCAGCCCTGGCAAGGGTAATGAGGGACTGAATTTGGTATCTAATGACTTCCCCTTGAGAGGTGATTGTGGTGCTTATGCCTGGGGTGACAATCCTGGTGAGTTAAAAGGTCTGAAAACTCCAAAGGGCACATATAATAGGAAACCAGGCCTTATGAATCAAACTTCCCTCCATGCTCCTGCGTTAATACAGCCAAGGCACATCCATCACGTTCATGCACAAACAATACAAAGGCCTGGTCATAATTCGGAGTTCCTAAAACCGGCGCTGAACACAGCGCGGATTTGAGCAAATCAAATTCTGTCTGGTGTTCCAAAGTCCATGGCAATGGCAAAGAAATGCCCTTCTTTGTCAAAGCCAGCATAGGTTTAATCGTTAACGAAAAGTTAGGGATCCACAATCTACAATAAGAAGCCATACCTATCAGGGCTCTAACTTCCTTCTGCGTATTTGGGACAGACATGCCAGAAATCGTCTTTATTCGTTCAGGTGTCAACCGTCTTCCCTCCTGACAACAATATTGGAATTTTTTAAGTGAAGCTTTGTGGCCATGTTTCGCTAGATGACAAAGCAACAACACGGTGCCTTCTTTATAGGCGCTCTCAGAATCAGCAGCCAAGAGGAGGTCATCTACGTACTGTAGTAACCTGCAAGTAGTAGGCAACTCGAGGGTATCAAGCTGCTCTTTCAATGCCCTACTATAAATACTTGGACTCTCAGTGTACCCTTGTGGTGCACGAGTGAATGTAAATGAGCGTCCACCTAGGGTAAACGCAAACAAATACCTACTATCCTTGTGTATAGGAATACTGAAAAACGCGTTTTTAAGATCAACAACGCTAAAGTGAGTGGCAGAAGCCGGAATCATGGTTAATATCGTTGTAACATCAGGTACAATAGGAAATTGAGGAGCCACAATTTTGTTAATAGCGCGTAAATCAATTATAAAACGAAAGGGAATCGCATTATCACCTTTTTTATATACTGGCAAAATGGGGCTGTTACATATGCTACCCGTAATCTCCTCAATTACTCCACGATGTACAAAATCAGAAACTATACATTTCAAAGCCTGTTCGCCTTCAACTGAGATCTTATATTGCGGGATGCGAGGCAATTTTACTCCATGTTTCAAAATAATTTTAACAGGTTCAATTTGGAGAATGCCCACATCATTATCATCAATTGCCCATAAGCATTCTGGAACATTACTAAATTCTGGCGGTAAAGGTTGAGTCAAAAACTGAGAGGCGAGTGATTGCTGGCGTGATATTGTTAGCCGAATCCCATCCGGAGAACAATGAATTACTGCGTGTAATGCCTTCCACAAATGTAGCCTCAGCAAGTTCTCCCCACAGTTTGTGGTAAGTAGAAATGGACACTGTTCCGTGAAGGGACCCAGTGTTATCGGTACCGGCAAAGAGACCGGACGAACTACAGGTGTGCCTGAAAACCCTACGGAAACGTTGTACTGCCCTGACAGGGGAATATTTGGAACCCGTGAATGATCAATGGAACATTTCTGTGCTCCCATATCTACTAAAAATAGATGCTTCCTATTTCCCACTGCCATCTCAATTTAGGGGCCTTTCTGATGAACGGGAATAGGTGTAGGTTCCAAATCCTGCTTCGGGCAATCCTAGCGGAACAAAATATTATCAAAAGGAAGTTCTTCAGAGAGATACGCGGCAGAAGGGTGATCAAAAATGTTTCTATTATCCACATTCGAAACTTGCTTATCTTGTGAAGGAGATTGCTGTGATTCTGGTGCAAACTGACCTCTGCCAGGGCCCCCTGCACCTGGGCGACCTCTGGATCATCTACCCATGTTCCCAAATGACCTTTGCTGTAAGGTCTGGCATTGTGCGCGCCAGTGGCCTTCCTGCCGGCAGTAGGCACACTGGTTAATGGTCAACGGAGCCAAGGGCGCACTTCCCTGTGGGATGTACTGACCTCTAAATTGATTACCCCCTCTAGGTTTCTAACGATCTGCTGCAATAAAACTTCAATTTTCAAGTCACCCTTTTTTTCTCAAGCTTTTCTTTTTCAGTATTATTTTCATAATAGTGAGCCATATGCAATACTTCTGATTGGGACTTCGCCTGCCAAGCGCTTTCGGAGGACATAATCTGTAACTGGATGTCAGGCAGCAATCCACGTACAAATTTGTCGACAAACAACCTTTTCCCTGACTCTGTGCCCAAATCTTGTCCACTGAAATCCGAGAATACCTGCTCAAACCGATTGAAAAAAATCGGTAGCACCCTCAGACTTTCCTTGGACACAGGCCGTAAGCTTGTCCCATATGATTCTTTTTTCTGGACCATAGTTTTCAATTTTACAATAATTCTATCAGGCAAGGTTAATATCACTTGAGGTGGTCGTTCGCCAGCTGGTCTTTCTCTGTCCAGCCTAGTCATGTTATCCCATGTATCTCCCAACCCAGGTATGTCATCTATAGTCCTAATCTGCTTCCACAAATCGACTGGCAGGAGTACGGGAAATAATAGGTCAATATCACTTAAAGTGAATACCGACAACTGCAAGACCGACTCTATTTCTTTGTAGAATCCGGTCGGATTTTTTCGTATATCAGGAATAGATTGCTTTATGGTGTTCACTTCCTGTCTTGAAAACGGGACGTGAACAAACTGTGAAACGTAATGTGCAGGAATTTCTCCGGCTAATATACCTCGTGCAGCATCAGCCGCAATCTCAACTTTTGGGACAAATGTCGGAGGGACCTCTCTCATAGGCAACTGAGAAGTAGGCAGCTCCGAACGCTTACTAAGCAACAGAGCCAAGTCAAGCGCTAAGGCAGTCGAAGAAGTATCAATCGAAAAAGCTCTCTTATAAACACTCAACAATTCTGCGGGACAACAAATCTTTCTTCTTACACACTCATTCTGCAGGTGCTCTACCATCACCTGTATCACTTTCTTTTGCATTTCTAACGTATATTGACTGTACGTGTCATATACTTCTTCTGGAGTTATCGACATATCCGAAATCCATCTTATCGCGTCCTTTGTACAAATTCGTGCTTCCTCACCTTTTAATTCTCGACGAGGAGAAAACCGTTTCTGTAAATACATAATACCTAAACTATCACCATCTACTTCCTCGTTCTGTAACTCTTCCAACTCCTTCCTATACTCAAAAATCCTCTCGACATGCTCATATACCTTCTCCGCAGTATCTCTGGACAATGCTAAGGCGTTCAAATCCCATAACCCTTGTGGGAAATCTACATCATCTAGTCTATTCCACATTATACTTAAATGAGTCCCTAATCCTTCGATAAAAACATTTTCTCAAGAATATCTTTTAAATTTCGAGTGTGGAAAAAACATCAGCTTGTTCACCCTTCTCCATACAATGTTTAGCCCAAGCAGTCAATTCATTCCTCTTGTCTGGCAACACAGTATTACGAGTCACAACCCTTGGTCTTGCTCCCGGGTCCACTACAAGCAATGCAGCATCACTTGGAAGAGGAAGAGTAGGCACACTCTGAATAGCAACAGGTGAAGGCAAGGGGCAGGCAAAGGGGCGACGGCTGGAAGAACAACAGGAAGAACAACAGGGAGGACCGGAGGAACTATGGGAGGGGGAACTACAACAGGAAAGGGCAAAGCGCCAGGAGGAGGGACATATGGAGGTGGCGCGGAGGCATCAGGCCTTCGTTCATGCAAAAGTTTATTAATCAATTTGTCTGACATATGAAAATCTTTTGAAGGGTAGATTTATTTTCTAAATGCCCTAATTGAAATGCCCTGTCCGTGTTCCTAACTGACTCCAATTGTTTATTTTGATCATATAACCGTGCCTTTTCGACACTCGTCATATGTCGACGCATATGTTTCTCTCTACTCTTTTGTTGCTGCAAAGCTTCTATTTTCCAACTGTGCAACGCATCAAATGCTGTAGGCCTAGCCTTTTTCTTTACTAATACAGACTCTAAATATTCTATACGAGGGATTTCAAAACTACCATTGGTTGGCCACCGAAGATTAGAATTATGTCTGGTTTGTCTGTGCCAAATGTCATTAAATGCTATACTACCAAAGCCTTTCTTACAGTACATAGTACATGCCAGCGACCCCTCCTGTGGTGCGGGACGGCTATCTTCCAAAGATTGTCTGTCACTGCGGAAAAATACCCTAAAGCAGGCAGACAATTTCCCAGGCATATCAAAGTTCTGGTGTTACCTGGTTAAATAATTGTGCTCGCGAGTACAATGCTCCAAATTCAAATTTGTCAGGGTTAAATTAAGAATCGGGACACGATTCACCTGACCAAAGGACTGGGAGGCCCGATCGGGTTACTAAGGACAATGCAAAGGACCCACGTGTCTGGTGATTTTCGGCAAATTTACCCACCTCAAATATATGGACCCTCGTCAAGACGTCGTCTCGGGCTACAGCTCACCGTCCAGGGATCGGATCGCAGTTTCGTCGAGGAATTCACTTCTCGTTTAGATTGGCCAGTTCTGTTGACACCGTCCGATCCCGGTCCGATAGCCGAGCCAACCTTCAACGAGACGAAGTCAATCTTGAGGGTCCCTATTCGGGTGCCATCTGTGGAATCAGAAAAAATACAATATTACGGCTGTTACAACGAGCAAGGAAAATACACTGACACGGGCTTATAAAGATTCCCAGAATCTTTATTACAAAACTGAACAGTATTCAACAAAGTACACAAATAGCTATTTGGCCGTCAATACATCACAGAGACCACCAGCAGGTCCAATATGAGCAGTGAGGGAATTTCCTAGCTGGACATCAGTGCTTTTATACAATTTGTAAAATGATGTCCAGCCCCCTTACAGGTTAATCATGCACTGGCTAGGGTCGCGCCAGGTTCACTTTCCTAATTTACATATCTCGTGCATGCGGTTTACTTTTCGATACATTTACTAACACACTCCATTATTCTTCAATTTAACATTTACACTCTTTATATATTGCTTTAATACAGACCAAACAATGTTTCGCATATTATATTTGGATAGCATTACTGTTCTTGTATACTTGTAGTTTAACATTGCTAATTCAAGTAATCCCCTGCTCCAAGGTCAACAAAGGACAAGGTCTACATGACCCTAACATGTAGCCTGAAGGCAGGTTGGACATTAACTTCCCTACAAAGGTTGGAGAGGTTAAGGCAAGAACAAGGACACACGAAACGGCCATTTTAGATTACAGGGTGACTTTGTATAAAACCCCAAAATGGCCGTTTCTAACCTAAAATGGAGGCTTGATTCAAGATGGCGGCTTACATCAATTTCTAAGGTGAAGACCTTGCCGCAGAGAGTTATTCGCGTACAATTTTCAAGCAACTTGGCGTAGCCAATATACATACAAATCGTTTGTAATAAGAGGTATAATTTAATATCCGGTTTGACAATATGGTGTCAGCATTGAACATGATGTTGAGTTTGTTTGTAAACCTCTACGACAATATCTGGCACAAACTGAAACAACATAGCCTCATATTAATGGGGTGGGGGATAAGATTGAACAGCTGAGCAGGGCTAATGTTCTCTACCACCCAACTTTTGCTGTCCATCAAATAATATTGGGGAGGAAGGGGTTACGCTCCTTAAGGGGGGCGTTAACATGGATCCCATTGTGATCAGTGATGACTCAATTAAGGTGAATGTTAACCAACCAAATGTAGCCAGTACGGGTTTAAACAAAATGAACGTGGTTACAAATCATACCCTGAGTGTGCCTAAGATTAATGCACCTCATGGTGTTTTGGTGGAGGATCAACCGTTCTGTAAGCCACTAGAGGTGGCCTCTTTTGGTGAAGTTCTGAGGGGAAATCAAAAAGGGGCCAAAGTAAGTGGCCATCAGCTTCAAAACAGCAACTTATTTTGCAAATAAGAGCACAAAAAGGGCCACAAAAAAAACTGAATTTGCAGGTAAATCTTTCCAAGCAAAGTCTAGCACCCATGTATTGAGGTCTAATCAGGGGGGAAAAGAAAAGCGTGTGCAATAAGGACGTCTCCAGTGGTTGAGAAATCTGTGGGGCATGGGAGGGAAAACCGAAAAGGTAATACCAATATAACTCTGGGTACTCTGCCCTTGCCCCAACTTGCTCTAAGGAGAAGAAAACCCACTTTAGCAGAAATGTCAACACCCAAACAGAGATACTGTTTGAGGATGAATCAATTAGATGGGGTGTGGTTAGGGGTATTAACCAGACTACGATTATTGTACCCGAACTTTGTGCTAAGAAGGAGAAATCCATTCTAGCAGAAATTCCACTACCCAAACTGTGACACCATTCAAGGATGAATTAATTGGAGGGGGTCTGCATAGTGGTTATAATACCTAGTGGGGGCCATTATAGGGGTCTCTAAAAGGTAGAGGAGCAGAAATGTGATGCACATGAGATTCTGGATTTGTCAAAGAAGGGTAAGACCGGGGGTACACTGGGAGACTTATTACCTAGTATGAGTAGGGCTGTTCTTGGCACCAGTTGTGGATCTGTGGCTGTGCCGATGGCTAATAATATGTCTAATGATGTTCGGTCCTCGATTCAGATAGAGGGCAGACGACAACTGGCCCGACAAGATAAGATTTTGACTCTGCAAGAAAAATATCTGTCTCAAACTCTCTTCAGACCGCTAATTTTGCAAATGAGGATTTGAGGATGATCCAGTGGAACCCTAATAGTAATTGAGATGCCTGGAGTCAACAAAAACAATGTTTACGGAGACTACCCCCAAACCTATACCTGAGGTTGCATTCGGGGTCGGCAATCACTCAATAAATTATACAGATGTAATGGTAGGAATCTGGAGGTGGGCGAGCTGCGGTCGGGGGGACTTTAAAATCAAAAGCCTACAGCATGTTACGGCAAGCCAAAGATGGTGATGGCCAATGGAGAGCCAAGGGTTCGAATGAGATGGACAATAGAGGGGCCAAGGTCTTGTCAATACATCCGGAAAGTGGGCAAACCAATTGTCAATTTACATTGAGTATGAGCTGTGTTTTGTTGGGTCCAGAAGGGCAGGTATGTTTAAATAGGGGGAACATGCCTATTATCTTTGCCGAAATCCCCACATAGAGTCTGCTCTCGTTGACGGATATTGTTCGAATAGCCTTTCTTAACAGAGTAGACACAAATAACTGCCATCTCTATTTTGGATCAAACTTGGTGAAAGAGCTGGTATTATCGGAAAGGAACAAATGGAAAGAATTGGGATTTGATATACAACCTGTGATTGGTACAAGATGGGAAGAATATGTTGGGGGATGGGGTGGGCTACAAATATCGATTAATCCGGCTATCCAAGGTTGGTTGGGGTACAAGGGGATTTAGTTACATCCGCTTTGTGGAAAAGTGCATTACCATAGCGGCTCTTAGCCTTGCAAGAAGGGTTTCCAGGAATTAGGACTGGAAGTTGTATCCTGGAACTCCAGAGGAAGTCAAAATCTGCTCATTAATTGTGAAGCAATGCAAGTTCTGAAACAAGGTAATATCATACTACTTCAGGAGACGTTGTTGTTGAAAACCCTACTCCTTGATGGTTACCAGGTGTTTACTCTGTCGGCTAGGCCTAGTAAGGGGGGTAAGCTTTGTGGTCTTTGCTGATTGGATTGGGGTCTAGCCTAGGTATGAGGGCTACTCTGTTACCGAACCTTCCCTTTGGGGTGATGGCAGTGGTGTTAACGTCCCCGATGGCCTGATTAACTTCTTAATTATGAATGTCTACTAGCACTGTAGAGTAGCAGAGTTGCAGGGTTTTTTGAAGGTTATCTCTGACTGCATTAATACATGTGCTAATGCTCACCAAGATGTAAGAACTATGGTGGCAGTAGACCTTAATTCAAATTGTATCATGCCAGAAAGCATAAATGGAAACTGGGATATGATTGGGGACATTATGTCAAAGGAACCGAAGGTACAAAATGGATGGTCGTGGTGGTCGACCTTGGAGGCGTTGGGTTTGTCCCTAATCAACAGTACATTACAAGGGGAGGTACAGACTCTCCAACTGGGCACCGAGGGGAAAGTTCCTCGACCTTGGAGTATATTTTGCAAACCCATTGCTTCTCAATTGTTGTGTGATTTTCTCAGTACAACCGAACAACTGGAGTGATCATGCAATTCTCTCTGCAGAATTTAACTTCCTGATAAAATCGGGTACTGCAATATTGACCCCTCTTTAAGAGAGGCTCTAGATCGGACCCAAAAACCTATCGCCATATCTCTCTAATAGAAGCAGATTGTAAAATCTTCTCTTTTTTTTGGGCCATGTCGAAGACTGGGCGCGTGTAACTAGGAGACTTGACGTCCTGGGAGGATAGCGCAGGGGCAACGTGTTCGTCTTGGAAGGAAGACGTCCCAGTGCAACCCAGGTTCCATCCCTGGGTCCGCGCTTAGAAACCTCTGGGTATTAAGCGCATTATAAATAAACAATTACAATTACAATTAACCTTTTCCAGACGGGCTTCCGTAAAGGACACTCCACGAACCTGAACGTCTGGCGGTGAGAGCCTTGCAAGGTTTGGCTTGAAAAAAGGGAATGGCTGTACTTATTTGGCATCCATTGACCTCTCCATGGCTTTGATAAGGTGTCTAGGAATAGATTGTGGAGTAAAATGGCTAGTTGGGTGTTAGGGAGAATTCTGCAGAATGGCTATTTTCCCTTACCTACTGAGTACTTCAGCAGCTTTGCTGGATTTCTAGGATTTTTTTTTTCACCTGGTAAGCGTGTGAGCCTTTTTTCCACTCTTACATGTGTTTGCTGTGTTTTTAACATTTTTGTGTTCATAGACTGTGGAGCCTCACCTACTCCATAGGCATAATCTTTTTACTGTGCGTCACACATCACCTTTAGTGCAGTGACACAGGGTTGTCTTTTTCAAAATTCCCACTTTAAACTCCATTTTCTGGGACTGACTACTGTTTCCCAGAACATGTAAAGTTTCCATTGACTTTATAAGTCTTTTTAAATTCACAGACCCAGTACAAACTATCTTCCATAGAGTACTGGAAAGGGTTAATAGTTACCCCTTTTTGTCTGTCTCATGGAAAATTATTTTGTTCCCCTTTCTTTAAGATTTGGCTGGTGGCAGTGGTATCTACCATATTTTTCCTACCGCGGTCTATGAAAATAGCCTTGGTACTGTTTTAGGCTAAGTAAGTAGCCTCGAACTTTAATCCGCTGGACCCCCATTTACTTTTATTTGGTTCCAGCTGGTTTTATTCGCCATTTCTTTTTGTAAAGGTCTTTCTCGTGTTTTACTCTGCACGCCAAACCAGGTTTGGTTCCTTTGTTCGCTGTCCTTTGGCGGGCTTCTGCACAGAAGCCCTCCTTAGGCACCTGAGAGTCTAGGTAGACAGGATGTGAGGGAGTGGTTTTAGGCCCCCTGCACAGGGTCTCCTTGGAGACCCAAGTCGCACTCTTGTTTGATTGGCTAGGTGACTGTCCTGCCAGGACAGCCACCCTGCTGTGTGATTGACAGCCAGGCTGTGTGAATGGGGGAAAACTGCATAAAAAGCAGGTCTCTGGGACTTGGAAGGCAGAGTTGCAACTGGATCGAGAGAACCGAAGAGAAGCTGAAGGAAGAGGACTGCTGCAACTACTGAACCTCTCTGTGAAGCCCTGCTGCGGGTCCATATCTCCTAAACTTCGACGACAGAGAAGATCTGCAAGTAATATTCTTCCCTTGAGCTGGTGGAACCAACCAGTTCGCCAAACACCAAGCAAGGCCTCCTCCCCTGGTCGAATTTGCTGTGCATCGCTGCGTTGAACCGGATAGCCAGGAGGACCGGACCCTGTTTGTGTTTTAAGGAGCGCATCTTTTATTTGTTGCTTTGCTCTGCTGCTGGTTTCCTCCCTTGGCAGTGCAGGACCCTCCAGTCTTCCTCCTTCGTGTCAGTCGACAGTGGCTTCAGGAACCATGAGCCTGCAGGATCTGCCAGGAACTTCTGCCTCAGCTACAGCATTCTTCTTCTAAGGTACTGTTCAAACCCGGTTTTTCGTTCCGTCCGACCGCAGTGAAAGTGTTTTAAATCTTTCGCCAATCCAAGGGCTTGTCCTTTTCTACTCTTTTAAGTAACTTTTCTTCCGACCAACTTCGTTTTGAACTCTTGGCAAAGACTTTACCGCGAACTACTTTGAACTGTGTGATCCTCTGCAAAGACTCTGAACCATTAACATTGGCCCAGGCCTATTGATTTGAATCCTCATTGTAGCAAGCCTTTTCTAGATTGCCCTGCCTACTTACTTGTTGGTGCTGCTTAATTTTGTATAACTTTGTCTTTCCCTCCCTTTTTAAATTGCTGGAGTGCCATTTTGCTCACATTTCATTTTGACCTTAACTTGTCCAGAATTCATTGGGTGTTGTGTAGTGTATTAAGATTGTGGTTTTCTGCTGCTTTACTTAGTGAACTGTTTTACAAATAATTGTGTAAATAAATGTCTATTCTTTTACTCAGAAACCTTGAGTCAGTGTTTGTTTGAACCATAGTAATTGCTTTCTTTTGTGTAACCTCTGATACTGCTCCCTTTACTCTTGAGATAAGCCTGGCTGCTCAGCCATCGCTACCACTTTACTGTGTAGTACAGGCTTGTACCAAAGGTGAATTTGTACGGTCACTTGCAGTCTTAATTGTGTGTGGTGTTCCCAAAGGGTACTGCATATGATTCTGCCCAACACTGGGGCTTACCGGGTGGATTATTGAAGCTCTAATGTGCCTCTATGAGGACTCCGGTATTCATGATCGGTTAAAAAAGGAGGGTGTCCTTTCAGACCGTATTAAAACCTTGATAGGTCTGAGGTAGGGCTGCAATCTGTCGCTCTGCCCGTTTAACCTTTATGTCTCGGATGCAGTGAATTATCTAGCTGGGGCTGGATTGATCACCCCTAGGATAGGATCGATGAGAGTCGAATGGTTAGCGTATGCCGACAAGAAGGCCAACCTAATTACTTGGAACAGGGTAACCTCTGGACGAGCCAGACCAATCAAGGTAGCGATCGCGGTGGTCAAGACTAGGTCTCAAGAGGGGTGAGGGTGACTGAAAGCCCGCAATGAGCACACAAAGCAAGGACACTTACAAACTACTCCAAACAGGTGTTATATTAAAAATATATACACATTTATTCCAAGGCCTTTAAAACAATGACCGTAGCGAGAAAATCACAATATAACGATAGTAAACCAACACATACCATACCAATACAATATATATACAAATACAACAAGTCTCAAGCGTTAGATGCACGAAAGGTGTAGTCCACCTAAAAGGGAGGGAAAACAGGCAGTGCGAAATAATGCTTAGACCCAAGTCCGCCTTCAGAGGCACCTAACTAAAAGGAAGTCCGAGCCCTGCGAAGAGTGGAGCCTTGTGCTCAAAAGTACCTGCACACGCTGGTGCCAACGGGCAAAAGGGGAGTCTCTTCGAGGGAATCAGGCAGTTCAGTTTAGTGCACAAATGAAGAGGAACAAGTTCTGCGACTCAAGCGCAGCCTCCACTGTGGGCAGACGCAGAGCGCGAGTACGGAAAAGGGTGCTGTTTTGACACAGCGGGGAAAGCTATGGGCTCCTGCAGGAGGGCGACCAGTTCCTAGCTATGCTACTCACCGGTCCCCGATGCAAGCAGACCCAGGCTTCTCCGCGTCCGTTTTAGTCGCTGGCAGGTTCAGAAAGGCAGGGAACGTCTCATCGTCGTGTTGAGTTTGCAGCGGCAGAGTTGAGTAAAAGACGTCCCAATCGAAGACACCGCCACAGTTTGTTACCACAGCAGGGCAACGGAGCGGCCGTGTGTATCTGAGCCCAAATAAGGAAGGCCCCGGGTCGGCTCGACCTGGGGAAGGTGAAGGGAGCAAGACGGTCAGCGGACAGGACAAAGGAGCCTTGTATTCTGGCCATTTTGGGAGCCAGGCCACCATTTTGGGTTAGGCGCGAGAAACGCGCTTAGAACGCCAAAAGGAGCTCAAAACACAAGAAATGATCGCTGCCACCATTCCCGTCCGTGAATCACTTGCACCGATCAGTTACAATCCTAAACGAGTATCTAGGGCCTGTAGAAGGCTAGAGACCCAAGAGAGCTGTAACTTAGCTTACAGTGCCCTCTTGTGTCATGTTGCACGAAAGCCGCAACATTATAAAAGAAACTACGGGAGACAGCGTTCCCCGGTACTGACTTTCTTAAGGGCATGTCAGTTTCCCCGTAAGAAAGGAGCGAAAGCCCAGAGGAGTGCGGCAGAAGGCTGCACTTCTCTGGTAAAGTCGAGAACAAGGTGAAAAACAACAGCAAAAAGTTTAGGGGTTGCCACATGGAAGGAAAATTACCTACAATTACGAAATCTTTCCTAACATTAATCTAGGCTTAATAATTGACAGGAATTATGGGCGTTTCTCGATTAAAACTTTCTTAAATTCTTTTGAAGGTAAGATTGTCCCAAAACGAATCTATGGTCTGGAATTGGCAGATGAATCCACCTCAATCTTATTGAAGCAAAATTATGGCGCAAAGGCCTGAAAGTACCAAATGCTATTCCATTAGCAGCAATTAAATTTAAATTGGGGACTATTTCTCTGGGGGCGTGAGTGCAATTGCAGTTACTCTCACTATTTTGATTGCCCCGATTGCGTACCCCCTTTATGAGCAATTAGGGAAACAATTGCATGGTATGAAGAATAAAAGCGATTTCCTTTGTCAGCGGGAAGCAAGGTGCTCTGCTTTCCTAGAGATTCTGCCGATGGATAGGGCTACTTTGTTAGCCAACCCAGAGAACGTAAAGAAATCCCTTTATGATTACGATTGGGTGTGCACCACCAACTTATTTCATTTGTAGTCTTCGTTGAGTGACCTTATATTTGAACACAGTAGTCAGGGGAACCTCAACTATGATTCTGGTGCAGTTTCCAAATAATTATTACAGAATGATTTTACTTAGATTGAGGTGGAACCTACTTTCAACAACAAAAAATTGTATTCAGGAGACAAATGATTACTGAGCAGGAGATTAGTTGTAGGTACGGCAATAAGGGTCCTATGGAAACTGCGAGACATTTGGTTTTAGAATGTGAGGTCCTAAATAAATGTAGGATGAATTACTTTTTAAAGTTGCATCATCAGAACTATCGACTGGGCTCATTAAATTGTGACTATTTTTGGAAAACATGTAATAATATACATTTTGTAACAAAGTTTAGCGGTGGCAGGTTTTATTAAGACTGTGAATTTGATGACTTGATGTATTTAAATAATATTCTTTTTGATCAAATGCTTTAAGGTAATGAATATGTCATTGGGAATGTTTTTACTTTATGTACCGTTTATTTTTCTATGTATTGTACTGACTTTGTAAAGTTTTTTTAACCAAATACAAATAAATAAAATAAAAACATAAAGTAAGTATGGCCCCACGAGTTGCAGGTAGGGGGAACGGGGTACAGAGTGATCAATGTGATCACTGTGCGCCTCTGTTTTCGCCTCCAACATTTTTGTATTTCAAATAACGGGAAGACAGTAATCACATAGATCAATATTACTAATATCCTCTTATGGATGCCTGGGCTAGGGAAGAGCAAAAGCCGAGAGTAGTTGAGTTGTGAGTGACATCACTAGCGCCAAACACACTAAGATCGTAGTAGGCCATAACAGCTATTTTGCTTGTTGGAAAAGCTACAATAAAGAACGTATTCCAGCATCCGGAGTGGTTCTTTGTGGCCGGCGCTCCATCACAACAGATATATGTCAAGTCTTTACAGGGCGAGCTGCAAACCTCAAAAAATTGAGGCTAACAGGGGATGAAGGGTCAAACCAAAAAATAAAACAGATGGAGCGGGCACCTATAAAGGCAGGATATAAATGGGCATTCAGACTTCGCCAGCTCGCAAGAACACAATTAACCTCCATACACAACAGAAAGGCAGAACAGGCAATACGCAGGTTTCTGCACAGAGTCTACGAACTGGGAAATAAACCAAACAAGTTACTAGCTTTTTAACTTATAGCAAAAACCAGAGCAAATAAAATATTGAGCTTAGGTGAGATAGTAAAGAAGTTAAAGTATAAACCGAAAAAGAAAAGCTTAACCTACTGAGGACTTTCTATTACACCCCATACATCATTATTCTAACAGCCCTCAGGGCCTCACACAGGGAGGCACTAGTTACACCAATCACTGAAAATAGGAAATGCACCGGTCCCAGACAGTCTTAACCCACTTTTCTATAAAACTATGGTTAAACCATTAGTGAACCCGCTCATGAATATATTTAACCAAATCCGCGCCACCAAAATGGTAATAGAGTCACCGGGGGAGGTGGTGATAGTGTTGCCTAAGCCAGGGAAAGATCCGGAAGCATGTGTGTCTTGCACATGCAAGGCTGATCATAAGACGCAAAATTATATGCAAAGATCCTGGCGTCTAGGTACGAACATCTACTTCCAAAGTTAATCAATGATGATCAATGCAGTTTCATATCGGGAAGACAAGCAGTTGATAATGTGAGGAGAGCAGTCCACTCGGTAGATGTAGCACACACAAAGGGAATCCCCTCTATCCTGGTCTCCTTGGATTCTGAAAGGAATTCGATTGAGTGGAGTGGGGTGGGGGTTCTCTAGAATTGGTGCTGAATAAGATCACAGTGGGGACGGGGTTCCTAGATGCAAAAATGGCAATATATGTGACCCCTAAGGTGAAGATAAGGGCAAATGGCTACCTCGCTGAGAGATTTGAACTAAAGAGGGGAACTCTGCTGTTTGCAATGGCATTGCAACCGCTTTCTCAAATTATTAGAAAAAGTCCAGAGATAAGTGGGAACAAGTACGGAGCCAGAGAATATAAAATATCCTTATTTGCAGACAATATCCTGCTCTATCTAAATCAGACATATCTCTGCCCAACTTAGTTATCACACTCAAACCATGTGCAATGGTGCCTGGCTTTAAAGTAAATAAAGTAATTGTGGGAAAGTCTAAGGTTCTAAATATCAACCCAGAAGGAAAACATGGAAAGGAGTTAATGGAAATATTACAACTATGCAGGGCCAAATGGAAACTGCAATGCAGAGGGTTAAACCACTCCTCTAAGGTCGCCAAAGTTTATAAAGCTAATATACCAGATGTGTTAACATCACTGAAAGAGAATATGTGCTCGTGGAAAATATTGGCAATATCCTGGCTTGGGAGATAAACTCGGTCAAAATGAATACATTACCAAAGCTGCAATACATATTTCAAACACTTCCCCTTGAAATGCCGAAAAAGTAATCGCGAATTTCCAAAAATGAATTCTCACATTTATATGGCAAGGCAATAAGCCAAGAATCTCCTGAAGAATAATCACGTGCCCTCTTATATACATGGGGACTCGACTGTAAGAATATTATAAAATACTCTCAAGCTACTTGGCTGAAGAACCTTAGGGATTGGTTAAACCCATGTCTAGTTTAGTTGGGGAAAGCATTAGAAGAAGACGCTGTAGCCGCTCCCCTTAGACATCAGTGAGCGGTCCGAAATGTGAGGCGGACAACTTTGTGAAGATTTTTCAAAAGATGCCATTTTATTAACTTAAAAGGTTGGATAAATGCCTCACTATCCCTCCCCTGAGGAGGATTTCCCTCCCTAAAATAAACACTCTAACAAAACGTTTCTGTCCCTCACACTAATACATACTACATTTCAATAAGGTAATATATGATAATTCAAAATAACACATATAACAGTTAGATCCACAATCTGATAACTTTCTCCTTCCAATCTTGGTGAATTCCCCTTTCCCAGATTCATGCAACATTTCCAAAGGATAAGAAAATCCTGTTTTATGGTAAAGTTCTAACTCAGTTCTTTTGGTTCCAACTTGACAACAAAAGTTCAAATATAGTTCAACTTGTTCCAATTTGAATTCAACCAACAGTTCCAGAATATTCTACAAAGTTTTTCTTCTTTTCACTTTTGACAAAAAGACCTTGAAGTGGGAAGGTCAGAATACGCCTATCAATCCCGAGAGACCCTCCAACCGGAAGAAGCACCAAACACAATATGGCTGCCGATTGTATGAACTCACATCAATTCCCACTGCTCCTCCTATGAACAACTACCACGAGAGATACCCCCTCACCAGACCCTATAACCCCGGAACCGTGCGAACACTACCTAAAGTCGACGAAGATGCACAAGACGGAGCTGGAGACAGCTACATGGACAGAATCGACTGAAACACCACAAAGCCATGCCTCATGTCGTTAGAGACACCACAACGAGATGGTTGCATCAACATGAAGCACACGTGCCATATGCACAGTCGGGACACACACCCAACTACTCGAAGGATATTCGCGTACAGTCCTACGGGTTAGAGGACAGTGACATATACATACTGCTTGTATGTTTGTTATTTTCGACACTAGCTTGTCGCAGCAACGCAAGAAGCAAGAGAAGAGACGTTTACATGCTTGCAACCGCTTATACTGAAATAACCCAAGGGAAATGACAGGAGCATCCGAGGGACCTGACGGCCATAAATGCACTAACCTATGGATATTACGGAAGATATATATAGTACATGGACGCGGTAGCGTCCATGTAGTTATGGTTAAGTTGGTGTTTCCATAGGAAGAGCATTTTTTGGGTGCCTTATAACTTCACTCCCTCTGGACGAATCCTCACCAACCTTTGCAAAGTATATGGCCCACTCTGCAAAGTTTGGAGAGGTTTGGTCCAGGGGGGGCAAAGTTATAGGGGGGGTCCCAAAACTTGTGTTTTTTCCCATAGACATAATGGGAAAAAACTTTGCGCACGCCTACAGCCCAAACCGCTGGACGGATTTACACCAAATTTGCAGGAAGGAGCGGGGGCTTGGTCCCGAAAGCGTGCTTTTGCAAATTTGGTGTAAATCCGTCCAGTAGTTTCTTTTAAAATGACCAAAACGTAAGGCAAAAAAATTAGTTATATCTCTGTTCGCTCCGCGACGTGCTCGCTGATTGGACGGCGTGGGGCGTCGAGCGCGTCAGATTTTCTGTGGCACCCGCCATCTTGCATTCGCCGATGACCGCGGTGAAACTTGGATAAAAAATTGTATTTAGTGGAGTGTGTTGGTGTGTAAGAGTGTTTGGTGAGTGTGGGGGAGTATGACATAGGTTCAATGTTCTGTTTTTTTTATGTGCTAGACGCTTTTGTTGTGTTCGATTTGTTGCGGACAACACGGCTGTTCTGAAATGTTCTAAATAAACTAAATGGTGGGGTATTCTGAGGACGGAGTATGTGTCCGTTTTGTTCGCAAGCAAGCTAAAATTGAGCTAACAACACTCTCGGTGTCCTTAAATGTTCGTACATAAACAAAATGGCGGTGCCCTGAGGACGCTGTCCGTATTGTACTCTGGCAAGTTGAATGTGTTCTAAGAACACTCGGCGGTGTCCTGAAAGGTTTGCAATTAAACAAAATGGGGGTGTTCTGAGAACGCTGTTCGTATTGTTCCTTGTCAGGTTGAAAGTGTTCTAAGAACCCTCCTTATGTCCGCTGATATTACAATTTCCTATGGGCCTTACCTGACTTTTTGTCCACTAAACAAACGATAAATCCGGCTGGTGTGCGCCGACATTATGTGATAATCCTATGACTGGCGCTATTGACCTGGCTGACCTGCTTTTGCGACACTAAATCATATCTCCCGCCCCTAAGCCTGATATTATCAAAGCATTCATATTCCCCGCCTCTCTCCGTGACGTTACAGGGTGCGTCATCAAACGCGCCCAGTCCTCTGCAGTCCTAAGTGACTTTACACAGAACCCGGAAAACAACACAGGTTATCTCACAACACAGCGCTCCACAATTCGGAATATGAAACTGTGATTTAAAAGCAAACAGGAAGATTGTACATTTCGTAAAGTACATTTATTTCACATTAAATGTTAAGAGAATTGTTATGAAGAGGCTGTTGCAGGCAGGTAAGATGTATAACAGTATTTATTTAAGTTATATATAAAGGAAGAAGACCCCCAACACTCAGAGGCTCCTCTCCTTCAGCACTTTCCTCCAACTAACCAACCTTAGAACATTACACAAAAGATGCTATCATAACATTCCATGACATCATACAGGGCTGAAGCATCATCATATGAAAAGCATTGAAAGCTCCCTGCTCTCCATAAGACATCACAACACATCTCCCCTTTTTTTTTTTAACTTAACCTATCATTTTAAATCTTTAATTCAACTGAAAAATAACACGCAATATTCCAGAATTAACCAAGACACTTCAACAATAGTCCCACGATGTCCCATACATCTATACATGGCCTCTCCTCACAGTGGCAATTCTATCTTTATTCCACACTTGCCCTCCAGTCACACGTACGCCCTTTCATGACTGCCACAACTCTGACAGGATCCGAATAAAGAGATTCTCCTTTCCTCTTGACAACTCCCTTCCTTATCCTGACCAATCTCCACACTCCACGCGCAATTCTTTCTTCCCTCTCTTAAGATTTTCGCGCAAGACCCATTCGGATTTCTTCTTCACCAATGATTTTCTCACTTCATCAACAACCAGATCCGTCTCCCTACTCCTACCAAGCCATGGTGGACATGCCATGGAATATGGCTTCCTGCCCCTCATGAGCTCAAATGGGCACAGACCTGTTGTAGCATGTGGCGCCATCCTCAAAGCCCAGATCCTATTTTGTATCATGGCTACTTTATCCAGACCACACTCCTCACCCATCCAATACTCTCCATCACACACCTATTCATCCTTTCAACCACCCCGTTGGATTCGGGATGGTACAATGAAGTTCTTTTGTGATCAACTCCACACTTCCTTAAATAGCTGGTAAAGTTACCGCCTTGAACTGGGGACCATTGTCCGTCACACTTTCCGGTAAGCCTTCATTGGCAAATATCTCCTGCAATGTCTTTATCATACTTTCTCCGGTGATGTCTCTCACAACCTTAAAATTCACCCATCTAGAAAACAGGTCTACAACCAGAACAATGAATTTTCCACGTCTGTAACCTAACTCCACAGGACCTAGAATATCCATGGCAATCTCACTCCATATCCTTGATGGGAGGCCCACATCCACCAATGGCTGCTTCTTGGCCACAGCTCCCTTTCCACTCTTGATACAAAATTGAAAATTAGCTAAACAATTCTCAATTTCTTTATCAAACCCAGGCCACCAATATTCTTCTCTCAACACTCCCTTGGTTTTGGTAACTCCAATGTGACCACAATGCGCTAGCTCAATCACCTTTTTCCTCAACCCAATAGGGACCACTGCTCTTCCCCACCTGAATAAAATATCACCCATGACAGACAATTCATCCTTCACTTCCCAAAAAGGCTTCACACCCTCCGCCAATTCCACTTTATTCGGCCATGCTGCAGACACCACATATGGAATTACCCTACTCATGATCTCATCTTTCTTTATCTCATCCAACCACTCCTGTTTGGACACAATACCGTCGGTGTTAACAAACACTAATTCCATTTCTTCACTGTCCACAACATCAGAGTCAACAACTCTCACCCTCGACAAATTATCAGCGAATATATTGTCCTTTCCTGGAATGACCTCCATCTTAAAGCAATGTGTCTGCATCCTGGTGACCCAACCTGCCACTCTGCGGGAAACTTTATCTAGGCCCTTATTTTCGAATATAGCTTTAAGTGGTTTGTGATCTGTGCGAATTACAAATTCTACTCCCCACACAAAATTCCTGAATCGTTCCACAGCCCAGAAACATGCCAATGCCTCCTTTTCGAGAACAGAATATCTCCATCTCTGCTCCCTTGAGACCTCTCGATGCATGTGCTATCACCTCTTCAGACCCATCATCCTGCTTCTGAGATAATACCGCCCCGAGTCCATACTCACTAGCATCTACTGTGATGATAGACGGTCTCTCGTGTCAAAATATCCTAAAGGATGGGCTAAGTTTATATCTTCCTTTATTCTATTAAATTCCAACTCACAGTGACTATTCCACACAAAATCAACGCCTTTCCTCAGAATTTTTCTCATCTCTTGCACTTTGTCGGCATAATTCACCACAAATTTTTGATAAAATTCTGTCATTCCGAGAAAAGACCTCAACTCACTCTTATTACAGGGTCTCTCAATTCTCTTTATGGCATTTACCATCTCCTCTTTGGGCCTGATGCCATCCCCCGATACTTCATGTCCCAAATAGTCCACTTTTGTCACAGCAAATTTGCACTTCTCTTCTCTCAGTGTGATACCCCTATCCTTAAATATCTTCAACACCTCGCACAAATTTCTGTCATGCTCCTCCAAAGTCACTCCACTCACCAAGACATCATCTTGAAAACAGAACACGCCCTTCACTCCTCTCAAAAGGCGATCCATGATTTTCTGAAATACAGAGGAGGCAGATGCCAACCCAAAAGGCATTCTCCTAAACTGGAACACTCCCTTCATGCGTCACAAACGCTGTAACTTTCCTACATGTCTCCTCTAATTCAACCTGATGATAGGCTGACGTCATATCCAGTTTGGAGAAATACTTTCCCCCACCCACCATGGTCAGCAACTCACCCATGTTGGGTAGTGGGTGCCTGTCCACCACCACACATTTATTCAACTCACGCATATCCACGCACAATCTTATGTCCCCTGAACTTTTCTTCACTATTACAACTGGGGAAACCCACTCAACACCCCCAGCTCTCTCGATCACACCTGACTTTAACAATTTCTGCAATTCTTGTTTAACACTGTCCCGCAAAGCAAAAGGCACCGGTCTGAGCTTTGCTACGGTGGGAACACTACTCCTTTTAGTAATATCTGATGTTGAAAACCCTTCACTCTTCCCAATGTCTCATCAAACACCTTACTAAACTCTCTCACATACTTGCAGGACATCGTAGATACTTCTGACACTTGTAAAACTTGCTCAGGGTGGTTGGGGTCTAGTCTGATTCCTAAATTCTTTGCTCTCTCCATCCTAATAAGGATTGTCCCTTTTTCGTTACATACACTTTCCCATCACAACTGCGACCTTTAAATTCAAACCTACTCCACACATATCCTAGTAAATCAATTTTATCTTGGTTGTAACCCCCAGGACTTATGTCAGGTTCTGATAATGCTGATACTTCCCCTTTCATCTCGCCTTCAAATGTACTCCTGGACACTAACGTGACCTTCGACCCTGAGTCTGCCATCATCGACACCTTACATCCATTCACTGTCAACACGGCATAGGGACGCTCACAAATCATCCGGGTTTCCACCACTGCAACAACATTAACTGTGTTCACAATAACATTTTTCAATGCTAATGCAGTATCGTCTTCTGATGATATCCCATCATCCTCTTCATCCACATATAGGATCTTCCTTTGGCCCGTTTGGCCAAACTGATAGTTTTTGCAACATGTAGAAAAATGTCCTCTCCTTTTGCATTTATTACATACTGCCTTCCGCCCTGGACACACTACAGAAGATGCAAAGTGCGTCGCACTGGCACATCGATAACACAATCTCTCGTCTTTTTTATCTTCTCTCCTTTCGTTTCTCTGCGTTGATACTTGGTTTCTCTTTTCTTCAGCATTGTTGCTTTCCTTCTGCCTGTTCCTTCCTTTCTTTTTGTTCTTCCCTTCACCCACATTCAGCACCTCTGGCTTATTTTCTTTAGAGTTACCTCCTTCAGTCTTGGAGAGTTTGGCAACACATGCCAGAGAGTGCTCTACACGCTTGGCCAAATCCAGAACCTCATCCAAATTTGGCTCATCCTTCAGCCAAAGTTCTTGTCGTATCTTATTTGAGTGACAATGCGTCATGAATTGATTGCGGATATGCTCATCAAAACTTCCTTGAAACTTACATGTCAGGGCGAGGTGACAGAGAGCGGTGACATAGTCTTCAACAGATTCCCCGTGAGCCTGAATGCGCATGCGGAATTTATACCGCTCCAAAATTGTACTCCTCTTCGGGTTGAAATGCTTATCTAATTTGAGCAAAGCCGATTCAAATTCATTCAAGTCATCCCCGCTTCCATCCCCTTCCAACTGAGGAAGAGTCTCGAAAATCCTCTGCCCCTCATAACCTAGGAAGTGGAATATGCGGTTCCTCCGGCTGCCCTCATATAGTGCATAAATCTTTTTCGCCATTGAGGCCAAGCAATCTTCGCCGCACCAGGAGTGGGCATGAAAATGGGTGGGCCAGATATGCCAGGTAAAGCTGCCATGTCTTTGTGCGTGGGTTATACCCTTTTTTTTTTCGATATAGTGTCGCTAAAGTACACCTCTTTCAACTCAGTTCTTGCAAAGTTTATTGCACCAGTCCAAAAAGGCGCGTATCAACACTGAACGTTCCCTTCTGGTACTGAAAGCGGTGAAAAATCATATTCAGAATAACCTATTTCAATTGCCGGCTCACTACAGGAAATGCACGAGATTGAAAATCCTTATCCGTCTCATGGCTGTGCAAATGACTTGCACAGAGCTCTCCCTCCCCCGGGAGATATTCCTGCACTGCGAGCGCTGCTTCAAATCCAATTCACTTGCTTCTCTTTTCTGTGTGTTATGGCAATTCACATCCCTCCCACGCGGATCATTTTTCCTATCTGCTAGCAGGAATACGGTAGAGAAGGCGGCCTCTTCCCTACGCTGGCAAGGATCGTCGCGGGTGGGGCCGGGATCAGCAGTGGGGCACCAACAGGAGCAAAGCGGCACTTACTTGCGCAAACGTTGCAGGGACTCGGCGGTCGCTCGACGCTACAAAGGAAGCGGAGCAACCTTCCCTGAGCCTCCCCCCACGGCTGCTTCGGTCGTTCCTCCAGAAAGGCACTCCGTGGACGCCGGAAAGAGGCCTCAGCATCCGCCGTTCACTGTGGCGGGCCGCTCAACGCGAGGAGGAGCGGAGCAGCCCACGGCCAGTCACTGGGCCGCTCAACGTGAGGAGGAGCGGAGCAGCCCACGGCCAGTCACTTTCTTCTCTGGCGGCGCTGTCGACTTCTCCCCGGTGGGACCTTCTACGCAAAGGGGGCACCTCTGAACACCCTCCTCCAGGTTGCTCAGAGGAGGCACGGGCGGAGCAGACCTCAGGAGCGATGCGAGCACCCGCTCGCAGGCCGTAACTCGACACCGGGCAAAGTGGAGCAGGCACGGCAGTTGCTGGGGGTCTCCTTTCACCTGTCTGCAGTGACCTCGTATCCCATCCTCGTCGCCATTGTTATGAAGAGGCTGGCGCAGGCAGGTAAGATGTATAACAGTATTTATTTAAATTATATATAAAGGAAGAAGACCCCCAACACTCAGAGGCTCCTCTCCTTCAGCACTTTCCTCCAACTGACCAACCTTAGAACATTACACAAAAGATGCTATCATAACATTCCATGACATCATACAGGGCTGAAGCATCATCATATGAAAAGCATTGAAAGCTCCCTGCTCTCCATAAGACATTAAGAGAATATTCAGCGATTTGCATTTGTCTTTGCTGTCGATTCGCAAAAGTTCATCTTGAGCAACGCGCTGTTCCTTTGCGGTACACAGGCTGTTGGTTTATGATAAAAGAAGCAAATGGTCGCACTGATAATCGGAAGGCTGCTCCAACAACGAGGCATTAGACCACCATAATGGTTGGTATGTTGCTTCTAACCGCTAGTACCGCGCAAGGGCATATTGGTCCTTGGCGTTTATCCCATAAAATGGTGAGGGTCATGAAGTTGCTTACTAAGAGCTGCACCTGGCAGTTAAAAAAGCCATCGGCTGGCGTCTGAAAATCGTGGGATTCACAGTAGGGAAGGATGTACCTGTTTTAAAAAACATAAATTAGTCTCACCAGCCGATCTTCATTAAAAATATTCATTTTATTTATTAGGGTGTGAAACTATTTGCTAGCGAGGATAGTGCAACGGAGTATGTTAACTTATTCCCATTAACCCACACTCTCTCCTCTGCCTTTTTCAGAGCCGTCTAAGAGCCAGGGGACCACTTCGACGGTGATAGTGCGCGGTAGAAAACAATATGCCAAATTGAACGAACAAGTACAACTTAACGCCGGGCTTTAACGCCACACTATTGTTATTATATTCCGTTATAAAATAATCTAAAGGGTTACTTACATTATATTGGCATTTTCCATTGTCAACGCGTAATGCAGTCCCTAAATACGACTCCGTCTGTGCCAACGATCTTTCTCATAGTGATATAATATATAAAAGCGGTTTTGTTTCAGAAATTTCATCCTTATCGTGTCTTACGTTTTTGAAACCCTCCTTCAAAAGAAGTCTTTTAGCACGATCCCTGTCTGTCAAGGTCAAAAAACAATAAAACCTTATAGTGCGAGTCGTAGCCCACTCCGGCACGCAAGCAAAAAATGGAAGCAGCTGATCTTCACTGTGAACGACTATTAATTCTTACTTTGCAACATTCTGTGTAAAGCCATGACTGAGAACTTGCTTTCTACACTGTATCTTTGTACATTGTCTGCGTGCTAATGAAAAAAGTTTATTAAAGGGAGTTAATGGTGAAGTTGCACTACTAAAAACCTATGAAATTCAGTAAAAAAACTTTGTTAACGGGTCTTATGGTTAAGTTGCGCTACTAAAAACCTATGAAATTCAGTGAAAAAACTTTGTTAAAGGGACGTTATGGTTCCAAGTAAAACCGAAAAACCCCTGAAATTCGCCAGTTATGGTAAGCTAAGCAACCATAACTCGCGCCACCACCGTGCACTGCTAAGACTAACACCCACGACATCAAAGATGACATCAAAAATGTCATTGATGACATCACTGATGACATCACATGTGTATGTACTTTTCATGAAATATGTGTACAAGGGATTCTTATTATAATGTTGCGAAAAAAGTGTCAAGAATCATTGTAATAAATATCATACCCTAATTAGTGCTTTGAACGATGCATTCATATAAATAGCATTCTATTATGGGGTTCTATCTAGTATACTAAGCTACTAATGCAGAAACATAGCATTGTGTGCAGCGTACAAGATGAAGGTATAATATTCATAATGTTAATATGTTGAATAATGAAATGATCATTGTTTTCTTAATAGATTTTTGTGCACTGTGAAATATGTAATAAGTAGCTAATAAAACCCATGTATTACATAATTGCATTACTATAGACAAAACACAAAGAGACAAGAACACATACCAATATACATATACATAGGGTAAATAGCACCTTTGAAACAGAGCAATCATTTATTTGCTTGAAAATAATGCTGTCTTTAAAGCTTGTGTCTTCCCCTATGTATATGTTTCATATGATGTGACTGGACTCTAAGGGAATTACTATAAGAACCTACTTGTAGGATACGTCTACAAATAAAATACAATTTTTAGTTTCTGACTGTTACTGAAGAAAACCATGTGGTCTAGATATGTCAGCAAAAGAAAAAAGAGTGAGCCAGACATGTGCTGTCATCAGTGATGTCATCAATGACATTTGTGATGTCATCTTTGATGTTGTGGGTGTTAGTCTTAGCAGTGCACGGTGGTGGCGCGAGTTATGGTTGCTTAGCTTACCATAACTGGCGAATTTCAGGGGTTTTTCAGTTTTACTTGGAACCATAACATCCCGTTAACAAAGTTTTTTTTACTGAATATATATATTACATGGCCACGGTAGTGGCCATGTAGTTATGGTTAAGTTGGTGTTTCCATAGGAAGAGCACTTTTTGGGTGACTTATAACTTCACTCCCCCTGGACGAATCCTCACCAAACTTTGCAAAAAAAGTATATGGCCCAATCTGAATCTTTTTGCAAAGTTTGGTGAGGATTCGTCCAGGGGGGGAAATGTTATAGGGGGGTCCCAAAACTTTTTTTTCCCCATAGACTGAATGGGAAAAAACTTTGCGCACGGCTACAGCCCGAACCGCTGGACGGATTTACACCAAATTTGCGGCAGGAGCGGCGGCCTGGTCCCAAAAGCGTGCTTTTGCAAATTTGGTGTAAATCCGTCCAGTAGTTTTAAAAAAAATGACCAAAATGTAAGGCAAAAAAATTAGTGATATCTGTGTTCGCTTCGCGGGCGGACTTCCCTGTTCGCTCTGCGGACAGCACCCCGATTGGCCCAGCGGCTTGCGTCATGTCCGTGGACATGCGACGTGTTCGCTGATTGGGCGGCGTGGTACGTGATGCGCGTCAGATTTTCTGTCGCGCCCGCCACCTTGCATTTGCGGACGTCCGCAGACAGCGCAGTGAAAGTTTGTTCAAAATGTGTATTTAGTAGAGTGTGTTGGTGTGTAGAAGTCTTTGGGGAGGATGGAGGAGTATGAGATAGGTTCAAAGTTGTATTTTATTTATGTGCTAGACGCTTTTGTTGTGTTCGATTTGTCTGCGGACAACACGGCTGTTCTGGAATGTTACATATCTCACCAGACATAGTAAGTGCACTTCTTTTTACTCATATATTTATAAACTTTCTATATTAGAAAAAAAAAAACATATAACTTTTTTGTTTTCTCACAGAAATGTGTAGTACTCTCGACTGGCTAGAGAGCATTTCCCACGAGAGGAAATGTTTAGAAAATAGTCCACCTAATGGTACACACTTTACTATATAAACCAATTAATAAATATTATTTTGTATACATTTAACATATACATTTTTTTTTATTACAGACCATACAAAAATTCCAAGCATCTCACAACAACAATCAGAGGAATCACTCTACAGCAGATTAATCAAAAAATGGACGACCTTATGCCAAAATTTTATGGATTTGAAAAACTTTGTGGAAAATTATGTGAAACCCCCAACAGCACACCATTGTCCAACCTGCACTTGTCCCCCCTCACCCTATCCCACGCAAGTTAACCCCAAAACCGTTCTATGGACCAAAGCGTTTCGATGAGATTTCCTTCCCTTCTTCACCTGATCCCAGTATCTAGAAATCCCTAATTCTCTCTGTTTGTGTTTCCGTTTCTGCCCCACCTTCCCCGTCATAATTGTATATATATATGAAATAAAGTTACTTTTCTTATATTGTGTTGTAATTACTTTCAGTTCCTTGTGATAAAACCAATTTAGGTGTCCACGCGACACCGCGGTTGTTCGGAAATGTTTGTAAAGAAAACGAAAATGTAACTGTCCCTGAGGACACTACATCTGTCCGTAATGTTCTCATGCAAGTTGAAAATGTTCTAAGAACACTCGTAGTGTCCTAAAATGTTCGTAAATAACAAAAATGGAGGTGTCCTTATGAACACTATGCCTATTCGTAGTGTTCGATAGCAAGCAGAAACTGTTCTAAGAAACACTCGTGGTGTCCTGAATTGTTCGTAAATAAACGAAAATGGAGGCGTGCCTTGAAACGGCTGTCTGTCCGTATTGTTAGCAAATAAATTAAACTGTGCTAAGAACAAACGGCTGTCCGTAACTGTTCGTTTTACATGTGATGCACTTTTAATTAGTTCAGGACCCGAACACTGTCCGCAGAACATCAACACGCATGCGCAAAACAATGTCCGTACATTGGGTGTCCTGCAGACGACGCTACCTTAGCGCACATGCTCACAAAACAATCATGGTGACCGCGCCCACGCTCACCTCGTGCTCTAAATGCGGACACTGTTCATTCCCCGACCAGTTTAAAAGTACATTTCCATGTAATCCACATATTTCTCATTAAAAACACATACCACAAAAATCCCACATACTAATCCTAACTTTCCACATAGTTTTTGTGACTTTTTGAAACCTTTTTTTGATGTTCGATCTGTCTTGCGGACGGCGCGCATGTCTGCGACCCGTGCACAAGCACCCGATATAAGACCACGCCCTAGAGCGCATTCTCATTGTGTTTCTGACTATTCCACAGAGCACACTGCATTTTGCCTGCATACTTTGCAGATTTTGAGATTTCCATCTCCAAGCCTATGACATCCATGGCTCGACTATTACCACATGGTGCTACATCTGCCTCAGCAACACCCCCACCCCCTCCACCACCACATTTCCCCAAGGGCCTAAAGAGGGGAACAGGAGTGAGGATACAGAGGAGGAAGAAGAGGATGACGAGAATGAGGTAGAGGAAATCCCTACTACCCGCCGTCAGCGGTGAATCTTGGGTGTGGCGGTTGTTTACCGTTCATGGGAAACGGTCCTAAGTCTCATGCGAACCGTGTCACCTGTAATGAGTGCAAAATGGTACTCAGTCGTGGGAAGCATGGTTCGTATAGCTTTGGGACCACTACCATGAAGCGACACCTCGCGCTCATTCCACACTGGGCCATTCGCATGGTTGTACCTTGCGAGAAGCGTAGTAGGTTGATTGCCTCTACTTCATCCTCCGTTCCTGATCCTGTCACCACAAGGAACACCTCTGTGGGACAGCGTCTTCCTCAAGCTGCCTCACAGGCCCATACAGAATTCTGATGACCCTTATCTTTCGAAGGTCACAGTTGTATGTGCGTACTGTGACACAGTACTCTGCAGGGGGGAGCGACTTCGGAGTGCTTTTGAGACGATCGTCTCAGAGCACCAGAAGACCTGCTCACTACCCAAATAAAACCCACTCTACATCTTCCTCTCTCAGATCTCCCTTTCTTATCCGTTTGGTTGGTGTCCCCCTCCCTTTACTCTCCTTTCCTCCTCTCCTAGTGTGTCGTGTATAAAAAAGAACAAAAAAATACAAATAACAAAAATCCAAAAGAAAAATAAGGCTCTTTTCAGAGCCGCCTTTCACAGTTAAAAAATAGAAGTGAAGATACATAAAAGCATAACCATTTCCATTTCGTGAAAGTCTGCGGACTGTCTGCGAACAGAAAAACAATTGCATTGCTACCCATATTGAAACCAATGCATTTTTCTCTAACAGGAAGTGGTGGCTCTGAAAAGAGCCTTTGGGAGGTGTTTGAATGTAAAACATTTTAACTACGTAAGACGTACTTCAAAACGAATGCTGTATTTCTAAAAAAGGTCGCAATGCATTTTGTACATTTCTCAGAAAAATCTGATTGCCAGCATAAGTAAGATGGACTCCATCTTTGCGAAAAATGTATGTACTACGAAACAAAATATTTTCATTGTTAAATTGTTAAAAGAGGACATGCCAAAATCTCTTAGGAAGGCACAAACAGCCTTATTAACATTACGCCTTGCTTTCTCCATTTGTGGACCACATGAGAAAGAACTAAGCCACACTTGTCTCTGCGCAATCCGTGAAAAAACTATTTTAGAGTTTGGAAACATGTCCATTATCTTCTGAAGTCCTTCTTTCATTGCAAATGGCAAAGAAATTCCAGACACATGTCCTAAACTGTTCCCTCCACAATGAATTACAATTATGTCTGGATGTTCCTCTATCTTCAAAGTTGCACCAGAGAGGTAGCAAGTCGAACCACTTCATTCCACGCACTCCATGCCAGTGCACTTCCACATGTGGGAATCCAAGATCTATAGATACTCCACAGCTTTCTGCATGCAACTTCAACCAATGAATCCACAAGTCTCCCAAACTCCATACAATCTGTGTTTTGAAACACTTCAGCCATAGCTTATCTGTTCTTCTCTCTGCAAAAACAATATCTGAGAAAACCTCTCCTAGCACAACACACTCACTAAACTTTACTGACCAAATCCCTTGCTTCATCCCAATCTCATTTTCCATACCTCTCCTCCCCAAATTCCCCAGATGTAATAACGCGGTGTCATAGAACTACCGCCATGTCCGCGAACGTATCGTAACATGTACAGCCTTCTAACCATTTCGATTTCACTCTCTGTGCCATTCCGTCATTGGATGTAGCTAAAGCAATTCACATGACCATCCACCAATCAAATCCAATAAATCTACATGTAACTGCATCATCATAGAGCAGCACTACAAATGTACGTGTATCTCGGAGTACAAGTCTCATACCATTGACAACCACGATCTACGAGAAATAACTATAAGAATCTCCAATATTTCTACTTGCAGCTTGGTCCATATCCATATCAATGAACAGAAAGTACAGGTTATGCATATTTTCTACACAGTACATGAACACATTTCTAACCGACTTTTACCTTCTATAATCTGAAAAATGAATGGACGATCATTGTTTCATTGTCCTAAATGACCTGTCACTTACAAACTTTATATTGTTTAATTTCTTCATACACACACACACATGCAAATAACTATTAAACTAAACATTTTTAAATAAAAATATATACACAACATTATAATCACACAAAATAAAATACACACTCTATGATCAGATCTAAAACAATAATATTTGTCAAACACATAATTGGTTTTAATTTTTTTCGTTTATATAAGTACTTACATACATTTATATAGGACAAGCAGACTATTGACATTCACTCACTGTTACGTGGCAAAAGCAGGCTATGACACAAAGCTCTCAACTCACACGCTTTTGGTGGTGTCACCCGCCTTGTAAAGGACTGACTCACACCGTCAAGCCTCCTGCACGCCCATTCATTCCAATGGGCGTCTCACCCGCAAAAACAAAAATCAGGTGATTTCACCCGCCTTTGCGACACACATGGTTGAGAGCTATGATGACAATGACTCACTATTACGTGGAAAAGCTTAGTTACAAGAATAGTGTATACGTTGGTAGATTATGAATTCCACAAACCATAGTAAAGATATTTTCTTTCGCTACTCTTAGTCATAATATAGTTTTAATGGTTTTCAGGAAGGCGCTGAGCATTTCAATTAAAAAAAATCTATGTCTAAAATGAAAACAGTGCTATATAGCAACAAATTACTAATTTCTTTTTTTACAATTGCAGTGAAGCCCATTCTCCCTGAATAGAAAGCAGCCGATTTTGATTTACAAAGAACAACTAAGAAGCAAAACAACTCATTTTTGAAAAAAAAAGTAAGTAGATTGTTACCATAATAATTGGTTTATAACTCACATGGCACTGTAACGGTGCATTCATGGTATTCTGTGCCTAAAAATAGAGATTCTGCACCATTCTGACCAAAAATCCCCCCCGTCTTAAACCAGTGATCTCCTGTCCGAATGGCCCTCAAATTCCTATTTTTAGGCACACAAAATTACCCAACTCAGCCGCTAGAATGTAGATGTTGTAGAACAAACAACTGTTTTAATTGTATAGCTTTACCTATAATTATTTATTCTTCTCCACAATCACCGGCTTACTTTTTTCTGTCATCTGAACCCACAGTTTAGTTACACATTAATTGAAAGATACCCATCCCTAGTAGTTCAACTTCCCAATTCACAATCACACACCATTACATATATCTTTATCATCTTACCAAACAATGCATGCACACAAAACACATGCATTACAGAAAACCCCAACCATACCTCGGTGTTTTTTCAACAGACGCTAAGAATGCCCACCAAAAAGCAACTCCGTAGAAAGGGACGCAGAAGTAAGCAAATGAAAAGAAAAGTCTCCAACATTAACACCCATCTATAGCAGAATTTGTAAAAACGTTGAAACACAACAGCTAATACAGTCATGTTGTGAAACAGAAGAAGTTTCTAGTGCAAAAACTTTCCTCCTCTATCACCAAAAATAAAAACGACTCAAAAAAACTATTAACAGAAAATCAACTATCACTACAAATAAAACGTCTTCTATAAATCTTGATATAGTACAAAGTAAGCATAAAAAGAAAAGTATATTAGCCAAAAATGTTCCGTCACAAAGTCCTTCAAAATCTGATAAAAACAGGAGAGAAACCAAGTTCAACACTTCAAACCTACTCGTGGGAAAGTAAATCTTAGAAGCGTTGATAGACAGTGCAATTCCTTCTCAAAGAAACTTAATTATTGTTGTGTTAAACAGAATTAAACACACTAAACAAAACTAATAACTAAATTACAAAAAACTTTATCAATAAACGAAATGTGAACAAAAATACTTCTTAAATATCTGTGGAGGTGAATGGAGTCACACTAAACAAGCACAGAACCATACTTTAATGAAGAAGCGTACAAACAAAAGCAAACAAATACAATTGCCATACATAGCAGTGGCGAGGTTATGAAAAAGTTAATACCATAATGGAACAAGAAGTACTCCTTACAAAAAATAGGCCCTGAAAACTTAGATTTACCCCTCCATTCGACTAAATCAGAACATCTAATTTACACATGACCCATGCACGTCAATGTGTAACATTCCAAAAAAATGTTCAAATCTTTACGCCTATTCCTCAATCAATATGTGAAGAAGCAAAGACAAAATCAAAATTAAAAATACTGCAAAGTATGGATGCTTGTCCAGTACGCCAAAGCACACAGGACTGCAAGGGACATTTGTTAGCCTGCATATCAGGAGGTATTGCAAACAACCTTCGCTGATATCAAAAGGGATATCAACCACATCATGCAAGTATAAGAAATCCAGTTTATAAACTGTATTATGCAAAAAGTCCTGCTTTAGCACTAGCCAAATTTAAATAACACTCTTCTACATGGAACACCAAAGACCTACCTAGAAGAAATCGAGTATATACAGAAAAAAATATTTTGGAAATGAAACCCACTTACAAGAATGAATTAGCCGTCAACCAACTTCGTAACAAATCTACACATGGCAACCTTTTCACTAAACACATACAAAAAAGAAATACTAAAATTCAAAGCACTTCAGCTGAAGTACCAAACCACGTGTGTGTGTATGTTGCCGCAGAACGTGTTATAAAAGTAACACAAAACTAATAGACCTTTCATACAAAATAGAAAGACAATGAAGATTCTAAATGGTTTGAATATAGCTCTCTACCTTATATCAGAAAAACAAATACGAAATAACTGACCCCCATAAATACTTTGCAGTTACTGCACTACCAAACTTGACAACAACCAAATCCTATCACGTGCTATCTCAAAGTAACTGGAATTACATCCACTACCAAAACTCCTTCAACAACTTAATTTCATATGAGAGCATCATAATTCAAAAAGTTCATCCATTTCAAGCAATAATACGCTTCACCAAAAAACTGCAAAATTACCTCCCTCTGAATTAGTGAAAGGTATTCATCGGAAAAGTAGTGTATTTACCATTAGATACTAAAAGAAAATGTGACACACGTCAGAAGTGCAACGTCCAATGCAACAATCTTAATTATCTTGTAAATGGAGTACCTAAAAAGACAAAATAATTTGCAACAACTGGTAGATTTAAAAGTTAAGAAGCCCTGCAATATCTCAAAGAGAATAATGATTATTACAGAAAATAAATATAGAAAACTTAAGAGAACAACTGAAATAATCAAGAGCCACAAGAATGCAAATTTGACTCCTAGATCTGCTACAATAGCAACACTTTAGACCATTATACAATTCAACCTTGACTCTAATGAAACCAAAGAAGATGCACTAGAAACGTACAAAGCGTCAAACAAAAGATCAACTCAATCAGCATATGCGAAAAAATATAGAAGCACGTGCTTTCCTCTACTCTTTCCTACTGCAAAGGAGGAAAAAGAACGAGATAACTGTCAAATATAGCATCAGAATACGCTCATACAATGTATTCGAAGATCCCAGATTCGACAAAATTGGAATCATATTCCACCTAAATCTTTGAAAGTGAACTAGCACTTATGTTACGGAGTTGCACACAATAAATCAGGATACACTTTCAAATATGAAGCCACACAATTATTACAAAAGTCAACAAAAAGATGAGGTTTACAGCAAATCTGCAAATCTATTAGCAAATATCGAGTACTAAAGAGTACTGGTTTCGACACCATGGAGTGTACGTTGTATGATCAGAAACCTTGGCCACCCACTTGGGTTTGTTACATTAAGTTGGCAGAATATGTGGGAAGATACATCTTCCTACGCATATCAAACAAAACAAACAACATAGATAAACAACACCTGGAGAACTTTGTTCTCGGATCCTGTTAATGTTTCTAGATATTTTCACCATCGATTCATTGCAGGTACATTTTATTTGTATAAAACTGTCCTCCCTTGTAGAAGTGACACTTCTTGGAGAAAGAAACCAAGCCAAGGAGTGCACATGTCACATGCCTTATGGATTAAAGATGCTCCTAAATTGGTCAAGACAGTGATCCACTGTTTACAGTTTATTGAAAAATATGTCACTTGTAATTCCGACAGAAACCACAAATATGGTCTTCATCAAAAATCTTACAATTCAAGATACAAATGTGGCAAATATTGTCGTCGCAAATCAAAACAAGGAAAACTACACAAATGCCGATTTGGTTTCCCTAGACCAGTTACAAATACAGGCATGAACAACCTCATGTCTTCAGTAGACATAGTGTTAAAGGTAAGTCACCAAAATACATATTGATAAAAGAAAAGAGAAAGAAAAAAATTCAATGAATACAAGAATCATGCCCACTTGTGGAATGCTAAACATAGATGTGCAGTACATTGCAGACAAGTCTACTGCAGTTGCACGATATGTCACAGCATACTAACCAATCAGAAAGACAGAGCTCCAGACCTCTGGAATGACCTGTCTCAGATAAAACGTTCTCAGAAATTAATCACTTGGGCATAAAAATGCTGTCCCATAGAGAAGGAGGAGCCTAAGAAGCAGTGATTGATTAACTGGACGCATTGTATGGTAATCTGCAATATAGTAGGCTAAGTCTTGTTCCAGCTAAATTTAAAAAAAGGTTCTAAATCAACGAAGATATAGAAAAAAATAGCCAAAAATGACCCAAAAGCAAGACATTTTAACAACTACTAGACACATACTCCCAAACAATAGACACTTTGGAAACCATGTGTCATAATACCAACGACCAGACAAAAAACAATAAGAAAACCGAAAAAACAAACAGACACATCCTAATAAAATCACAAACAATAATAATCATAACAAATGGCAATTAAAACTCCTCAACATAAGAAATATATTACATGCCCTACTACAACTCTTCAAACATGGAGAAAAGAAAAGAAAATACTAGTCCTATGTCATAGAAGACGCTTCAAGCCAATGAAAGCAGTATAACTGATTAAACTTTGCACAGTACAAACAATGTTGCACAAAATGAACAGCAACACGAAGAGGAATCCAGGCCCAACTAGATAAGGACACTCCTGACAGTAGCAACTTCGTACAGGAACCAAGAACCACTGGGAGAACCACTAAAACAAATGAGGCAGAATTAGCTATACGAAGTAGAAACACCATGTGTCCTAGAGATAAAAAGACTTAACCACACTACAACAAATAAAAAAGAGCAACTACATTTTCAAAGAATAACAAAGAAATGCACATGGTGTGCAACATGAAAAAAAGAGCACTGCAAATTAAAAACCTATACTATTGTATGTCAGATGTGAAGCTGGTTCGGCAAAACTTCTATCAAATCATCATAAGTTCCTCAACAATTGACAAAAAAAAAACTGTCAGCTGTTGTGCACTGCCCCCACAGGTTAGCTGCCTACAACATAGGTGGTGTCACTTTACACACGATTACTACATCCTGCCAAGTAGAATACCAAAACAGTTAGATTATTAAAAACTTTCTGCAGAAGCTGCAATGGAAGTACGCAGAGTATTGAAACAAATGAAAAATGCTACTAATAAGATGAAGTGAGCATGGTGTCCCAACCTAATGTTGGCTTTGATTCACCTCAGATATACAAGAAGTAACTCAAAACAAACTATGAAGAGCTCTTTGCAGGAAAACACATCATTGTTCTTCGGAGCTTCTTCAATTGACACCAAGTAAAAGGTGAGCCTATTTTTAAAACATTAGGACACAAACTCTGCCGTAAAACTGTTGGCAAGCATTGGAAATGTCAACCTTGGCAACATTTCCAATACAGAGAATTAACAGAAAACATGCGCCAATCTGCAGATCTCAACTTATGGCCAACATCTTAAAAAGTATTAGAGTTGGTATACTTTCTAGAGAAGCAGAAGCAATATAAAAACCTGGCACATTAATGCCACTTTATGTGAATAAATGCATTGCTACAGATGTTATGGAACATTAGCCACACAAAATGTCAATTGTATGGCCTTAATGCCAAACTCTGCAACTGTTTCAAATTAATGAAATAATGTTAAGAAAAAGAAATGCAACAATTATGGAAATTAGCGCCACAGACAAACTAGATGTACATGGAATGACACTACCCATGTGTGACCAAGCCACAACAAGACTAAATAGTTTAGAAAAATCAATCTCAAACACAGCAGGCTTGGAAAAGATATTAAAATTATCCTTAAATTGCAGAGTAATGCTTAAACGTAACCTTGACGTGGACCAAGGACTAGTTAATGGAGCACTGGGTACAGTTGTTGGCTTTCAAACATACCCACGTGACAACAAATTCAGTTTGTCAATATCTCCTTGACAAACTTTCAGAAGTAAAAAGAATAGGACGCTCAACAGCTCGATTCCTTCTCTTCAAAGACATGTATGTACGCAAGAGAACAATTTTCTCTAACTCTTGCATACGCAGTCACCATTCATAAATCACAAGGTCTTACTCTAGACAAAGCAATGATAGACATTGTAACACAGTCTTTAAAGAAGGCATGAGCTACGTAGCACTGTCAGCGCTACTACAATTGACGGTCTATTTCTAATAAACTTTGATGCAAGTAAAGTAAACGCTGAATATTCCTTGCATTTTAGAATACAATAGACTTCGTTCACTATACACCCCCCATCTACAAACATATCCTGTTCCACAAAAAGGAAAATGTTCTAAAAGAAAACTAAATCAAACAGAAATGCAACAGGATGTCACTGCAAATCCTCCAAAAGACTAAAAGAAACTAAAA